>BMAV01000797.1:613657-627767 GCA_019973955.1 Trichonephila inaurata madagascariensis
CGTGCTAACCGATATTTCGTCTTAGTGTTTTCGCGTTAAACGTATTTTACTGTATCTAAGATCATTAAATACGTTCATGCCTTCATTGGCATCTTTTGGCGAGATAACATTATTTATAGACTCGTCGTCGTTTATATCTTCAGATCGGCAACCCAGTTGATAGATACGATATCCTTAATAGCACGGGAGGAGGAATCCAAAAGATTTCGTTCTTTCCCCTCCTTTTCTTTCAAGGGACGGAGAGTGTGTTCGATTCCTCTTCGCACGTTGATGATAATCACAACCGTGGTTTTCTTTTCCTCTTACCTCCTGCCTACTTCATTTGCGTAATTCTGACGTCATTCCAGTTGCGTCTCACTCACTGTAGCATCTTGGCTTGATGAGATGCTTTTTCTGATGACGATCATTAGGAATGTTGATTCTTAATTTCATTAGGAATGTTAATTGAAATCTATTTAAGAATTGAATACTACCTGGTGAATTAATGATTTGACGAAGAAGGAATATGGCTTTTAAAAATTACTGTGCTTCTTGATAACTATACTGTTATATGGAAAACTCGTTATATAGAGATTCACCTGTTTCAATATACGTTATAAACTACATAAAAATTTTTTTTAATTCAATTTTAAATTCATATACACTATATATTGAAAAAAAAGTAGTTATTCACACCTCTTTGTAAATTAATATAATATCTATTTATTTTATATATATCTTACCCATCAAAAAAAGAAAAACAAGGGGAAAAAAAGAATGTCGAATTTTCAACATTAAGAAAATAATTTTAAACGTACATTATCTTATAACTAGAAATTTCATACATACTTTACAACATGCGTCCTTAAATTTAAGTACTCATAAAATCTGTTAATTTTGTATGAGTTTTTTTGTTTGAAAAGATGGAATTGAAGATGCTTCTAGTGAACTAGATAACGGGGTTAAGGGTTGCAACACCCAGAATTATATTGCTCTCGGTGAGTTAGGCATCAGTTCTAGATTAATGACCCTCCAAAAAACGTGTCAAAAGAGAGAATAGCTTAAAATGTCCAGAAATACTATAAAAATAGGGAGAAAAAATTGAACCACAAGAGAAAAAGTTCGTTATATAGAAAATGCACTTCGCTATTGGAAGGTTATTTTACAAAGAAAATCGTGAAATGTTCTTGGTTCCAAAAAAAAGTTCGCAATATAGAGGTTCGTAATATGGAGGTTCAACTGTGTGTATATAATATAAACTGAAAGAGATTACCTTTAAGATAATAAAAAAGTATTGTAGCACTTTGTGTGTGGCAGTTAGCTAGCATTAAGTTACTTAAGTTTTTTTTTTCTCAAAATAATCATTCCTTCTTGAAATTAAATCATGCAAACATTATCCATGTCTTGACACATTTTTTTTCTTTTTAATTTGTATCATACACTCTGAAAAGAAGAAATGTTATGAAATTCCACAAATGTTTGGAGTAAAGAAAAAAAAAATGCAGAAAATAATTTTTTGTTGCAAAGAAAGAAAAATCACCCTGATCAAATGTTTTTTCGAACTAATCATCCAATGCTTGTAATTTTAGAATAGAAATAACGAAGTGCGCTTGTTATTTCAATCCAGATATATAACAATTACACAATATTCCATCAGAAATGCAGGAAAACGAAAACAAATATATTCCTAAAAAAATTCTACAACAGCTAAACAATAAATCTACAAAATCCCCGACTGTATTTAAATAATTTTACAAATCTCTCTCGCATAAAGACAAATTAGGTCGTTTATAACGCGTGAATTTATACGTTTCAAAAAGCACCCTCGTACTCCCGGTGACTTTTGCCACTTTCCACGTCTCCTCAATAGAAAATGTCCTGCTCATTCCTTAATTTATCTGCAAACATTTATCACATCTCAATACGTCGTGTCCATTCAGCTCACAATGAGAGAGAAAAGAAACAAGAAGAAAGAAAAAAAGCAATAAGAATAAAAGGTAAGAAGAATGAGGTAAGGGAATCGCGAGGGCTATTTAGATATCGGACGATTCGTCGAGTATCGGTTGATTTAAAACCTTCAGACATGACACAAAAGGTCTAAGAAGAATGTGGCGAAAAAGAGAAAGCGTCACGAGAAGGTTATAAATAAAAGAATGTGGTTCTAAATGGATAAGTTTTCTGTGTTTCTGTAAAAGATTTATCTGGCAAATGAGAAGGAGGCACAAATTGTTATTCTTCTGGTCCTCCAATCGCTCGGTCTTGTTCGAGTGTTTTGTTCGAGGAGTAATTCTTCAATTTGATATCTTAATCCGATTGAATAATGGCGTTCAAAATCGGTAATTTACGAGATGGATAGTTATGTTTTTTTCCCTTCTTGTTTGACGTTAAATCAAATTCTGCTTCTAAATTTGATTTAATTAAATTAAATTCGTACTAGAGTTATATGATCGTGATTGGTAACGGCAGATTGCATTATTTGTGAGGATAATAAGGTCAATTATAGTCCAGCATATTAATGTGATGGCACTTTTTCTTTTTTTTATTGTTTTTTTTCTTTTATTAGTTTAATATAAGGATTTGGAAAGAGCAAGAAAAAAAATATAGTTTTTTCTTCCAATATTTTATAATGGAAATTCATTGGAATATAAAAGAAGAAAGTATTGATTTCATCTATTTTTTCTGACGTTCGTAGGTTTAAACATGGTCAGCCTTATGTACGAGTCCTTATTTACGTCGCACTATAAAGCCTCGCGAGAGCTATAAGCGACGGACCTCGCTGTAAGTGAGGAGCTGAAGCCCCTCTCCAAACTACCACACCATGCCAATGAGAGGGTTTTTAGCCCTGAATGATTTCACGTGTATTAACCCCTCTACGCGACAGATCTTCAATGGCCTTCTAGAACTCATGACACGCTGGCCACGAGTCCGTGACCGTGACCACTAAGTTGCCACAGCCACCAGCCTTGTGAATAATATAATCCTGAGTTTTCATTTTTTAAATGATGCGGTTTTACGCATCATCTTTTAATAATTAATCTTAAACAATGCATAGCATATTTTTAGTAATACTTAATTTTAAAAAATTGGGCCTCTAAAAATGCATTTTCAATACTTAAAAAAAAAACTAATGGTTGAGACCTTTTGAATACCTTATGTCTATAGTTATTTATTATTCATTATTTTATTACTAAGCATTTATTGCTCTATGTCATTATTTTAAATTATAAATTTAAGCATGTGTGCTTAAGTAAGGTAGATTTAGAAATATAGATTGTTAACTTATATCTAAGAACTTAACATAATCGAATTTGTTCATATAACAGAATTTCATCAGGAACATTGATAACACTCTTAAATTTAATAATCAAAATTAACACGATAAACATTTTTATGAAATGTCAAATATTAAGCAATGTCAGTATTTTTCTTTAATTTTCAACAAAATGTTTAAATTTCACTGAAAAGATTCTTATACATGAAGCAAATACTCTTTTGTGAGTATTTCTTACCACATAATACTTCCTATAATAATGCTACGAAATATATTTATTATGTTCAATGATTTCTTATTATTTAGTAATTTTAAAAGGCAAACAATATAGGGCATTACCTATCAATTATTAATATTATTCTCTTTCTTCTTATACTATTGATTGCAAATACACGCCCAAATAGCTGTCGAATTTTACACATAACGAAATGAATGCCCAAATTTAACACACTAATCAATGGTTGAGACTTACTTACGAGGGAAAACATAATTCAATTTTTTCCAAGCACGTACCAGACAAAATTTTAAACAAGTATTTTGTTACATATAATTGCAGCAAACCATTATACGTGTATTTATGCAAATAAAAAAAAAGAACACTTTTTTTTTTTGAAATTCTCTTAGGGGGGAAATTTGTGTTTAAAAAATAAGCATAATTAATTACTACCTTTATTCTATAATTAAGACAGTGTCAAGAAGGGCGAAATCATTTCAGAAGTTAGTTTTGGGTGGAGCAGAAGTCCATGTGTCAGCGCTGAAATTTGTGACAAGTATATTTATTTAAAGAAAACTTGAATTTTTCATTTGGATAAACGTTTGCTTTAATGTTCAATCTAGCTTTTAAAAATTTATTTCTGTCTTCATTTATATTGAACTCTTATCCGTCTTTTTTTCATATTATTCATTCGCCTTCTTTAAAAGTGATTTAAAGAGACTTAGATCTCATGACGATCCCATTACCAACTTTGAAATCATTTAATATATTCACATAAAATGCTATTCGAAAGATTAACTTTTCTCCAACTTGCTTCATATTAATATAAAAAAGCATTATTAAACAAACTTAAACTTTTTCAAGTAAGGTGTTTGTTTTAATGTAACATAATTAAGTCTTACAGGTCTATGGAGTAAGTAAGATGCTAAGAGTAAGTAATATGTAACATATTATTTGAATTTCGACGTAAAAATAAATAAAAATCATAAGAAAAATACATAACAATGAGTAAATAAATTTTTTTTAAAAAATGTGCGAAAAGTTTTAAATTTGTTGTCTTTATTTAAATATTTGAAGAAAACGGAACCAGGTTATAAGAACAGTTGAAGTTGATAACTCAGGTATTTTACTCTACATGACCCATTATATCTTAGCAATAGATTTCAAATCAAATTTTTTTAGACCCAATAGATATATCCTATGATCTATATAATAGATGATTTAAAAATTCTAATATGTTGTTAGAAGAAAAAGTTACTTTTAAAAGTTACAGGATAGAATACACATGTAATTGATAAAAGCACAAAATTTTTACTTATTTTTAGTATTTTTGTATCTTTGTTTATTTTTCAGGAATGGGTTTTTGTTGTTATTGAAAATTCTTGAGTAATAGAATGATAATTTTTTTCTTTGCTCATAAAATTTAAGGGGGAGGTTGGGCGACGCCTTCAAATGACAGTTCTTAAAAATTATTCAGAAAATAAAAATTGCAAATTTTTTCGCTATGTGATTTCAAAAGACAAAAATAATCATTTTTAATTTAACTGTAATCGATTATTTTTGATTTGATTCTTTATTAGAATCTCTTGCTACTAAGAATTATCTTTTAGATCTCGATTGACGTACTTGAAGTCATTTTTCATTATACATTTCTAAAAATATCTCAAAGAAAAATTTAATTTAAAACGCGTAAAAATAAATTTGTGAAGAATATTCTCTTAGATATCTCAATCTAAAGTAAAAAAAAAGGCTTACATTTTGCCATATTCTCATTAGTGAAAATTGTATACAATTCCGTGTACGTCTTACTGTCATGAATATAAGATACCAAAACAATAAAAGGCTCAAAGATTATAATCCATTACTTATTGTTGTATATTTCTACGGAGCATCATCTAGACATCAATACTATTGGTTGACAACATTGTCTAACCGAGATCTGTTTTCATCTTTTACTGCTGAGTGATAACTTAACCAATTCTAATAACACTATATATAATATGTTTATTTCTAACATATTTTTCTCTTAAACTTAAACTTGCATATAAACTTTCGTCTTAGAAGGAAGAGGGAAAAAAAGAAAACCGGAAATGATACTCATTTTTTTTCTCTTGTATGACTTCATAAATATTTGAAGTTTTTGTTTATTTGATTGTTTTTTGTCATTTCCTGAATTCTCTCCCCTATTGAAAAAAAAGGAGAATAATATTTTATTAATAAATTTAAAGCATATTTTTATTTTTTATTCAAGTCTCATTTTACACCTTCGAAAGCTTGAAATCACCCCTCCCTCTGAAATAAAATATTTTTCGCGACGAGAATAAGTTCTATGTTAAATATCCTCACGCAAAGCTCTTTTAACAGTGAAAACAACTCAGCGGTCAATTTCTGACGCATCGATTCCAGAGATCCCCGAAAAACACTCTCGATCTTCCATCCCATCTGATCTTTCCAATCCATTCCATATTTTTTTGCTCTTCCTCCATTCGGTTCTTATTTATGAAGCGGTTGATCTCCCCTTTTGCCTTATTCCTATTGTAATTAAAACCCTCCGACTCCGCGTGGACGTCATCCATAATGCACAGACTCATTCTGCTAATGGTCTGCTCATTTGTTTCACTTTGGCCGATGTATGTCTGTCCACGGGACACCTGCCTGCCTTATCTGTGGCCCATAAGCCACATGTTCGAGAAAGAGGCTCTGCGAGGTTTTGTTATGATTTCTCGTAATGAGTTGGCTGGCTGGGACAATGACTTTGATAATGGTGAGTGTGATCTTTCGGGATGTACGTAAGCATTTTTACTTCGAAGAAGGATGTAAGCGGTAAAAGGCTTGGTCCGGAAATATTTATATTTTCTGTGCGTCGAGAGATTAAAAGTGTCATAGAAGGTTTTCGTACAGTTATAAAAAAGAAAGAAAAAAAGAATTTTTAAAGTAGTAAACATATTAAAAAAAATCTTTCACAATTTGCAGGGTGGTGCCCTTGCATAGTGTGAAGAGAAAAATTTATTTTAATAATTCGAACTTACTAAGACATTATGTGCAGTGGCGTGTATAGGAGTAGGATTGGGTGATTCAAACCTTCACTATAAACCAAGTAATTTTTTAATTTTTAGCAAGAAGGTTAAATCTTGGAGCTTCCGTCTCTTTAGCTGTTTTCTTTTTCTTTTTTTAATGTGCAAACAAATTCCATAAAAGAAGTCTGTGTGCTCCACTGCTTATGTACATAATGGTACTATTGTGCATAAATCAAAATACTCTGAAAAACGCTTAACACAAGATTAAAATATTTTTTCGTGTTAAGCGATATTGCAAAAAAAAAAAAAAAAAAACATATATAAAAAAAATTAAGTTAATTCGACTTTTTTTTATTGACATAGATATGTATGAAGCCCAGTGGCTGAGTGGTAGTGTATCGCGCTTCCACGCCACAGATCCGGGGTTTAAATCCCGAGCTGGGCAAGATCAATTCAGCCTTTCCTCCCTTCATTGGGTCGATAAATGAGTACTAAGATTGCTTGAGAACTGAACAATGGGGGTTTCGCGTCAGACTTACTACTTAACCGAAATATTTGCTCACGCACACCAGCTTCTAAGGTGTCACTTAAACTGAGACAGGCACAGTAGGCCCCTTGACTCTCATAGGTTATTGCTCCACTAATTTCAGTTCAGATATGGATATATGCACAGATTTAATAAAAATTAATGAAGCAAAAACATGCACAGGAACGTAAAGAAATTTAATACAAAAATTTCAGAATTTTTGAAAAGGTGAGTTAATATTTTTCTTTGTTTTGTTTTTTTAGCATCATATTGTATATACAAATCTTTCGATATTGTCCATTTTGTTGTTCATTTTACCATTGGAATGTGCTTCTAAATAACTGCGCATACTTTTCATGACGTTCCTCATTTCGAATGATGTGGGAACAGGAGCTGCACATTATTTATTTGATTTTCATTGTCGGAATCTGCATCAATGGTATTTTTTGACCTTTCAACAAACACCAAAATGTCTCTGTCTGCCATAATTGGGGGGCAATACACACTTTATCATCATCTATTGCGATGAATTCTTACCAATAATGCAATAGGGCAATACAATCCGGCTAGTGTTTTCCATATTCCATCTTTTCGTGTTACGTGATTTTTATTTTGTGTTAAGAGCAAAAAAAAATGCATCAAAATATATAATAATTTGCCAAAACCGTTGCATTATTTCGTCTTAAGCGTTTTCGCGTTAAACGTTTTCACTGTTGTATAATTCCGTAATCAGATTGTAAAACTTACTAATTAGTCAGAGCATTAATGCTTTAACGAAAGGTAATAAATGTTCAATCATAAAAATTCGATTAAAAATTTATAATTGTATTATAAATTTTTATATAAAAGAAAGAGTGCATTAATTTCATTTGGGAATATTTTTTAATATATCTGGATATACCTAATGAACATTTAAGATACTTTGGATTATTTTTTCAGGGTCATACGAAAATTTTTCGTAACTGAACTTGTGCTAATAACTTCTAGGCTACTTAGGAAACATCTGTAAGCACTACAGTTTTAATACTAACGTCGAATAGTCGAAAAAAAGTATCATTTTTTCGACTATTCGAACAAAAAACATACATTTTACATTATGCCATACACTTATTTAATTTTATAGAAATAAATTAAATTTTATATAATGATTATTTCATCATTTGAAAATGGAGCTTTTCAGTTATTGAAAGAATCGGAGATATGTGAAAACTTACTACAGAAATTTGATAATTTGGGTAGTATTGACTATGAAATGCTTATAAACACCTAAATTTCAGCTGTAAATAAAAATTTTATCAAAATACATTAAGACAATAAAAGATAGAGACAGAAAAAAAAGGAGACAAAAGGAAACTCAAAAATGCTTCTAATCGTGTTAAAAAACGGAATATATGTTATTATAAATACACCTTGAATTAGTAGAATTTTGAAACGGACAATTTGAAATTTTTCGTGAATTTTTATATTCTCAGATGGATAAAAGAATATATAAGAAATATAGTCTAGAAAGGTAAAATTAAAAAATAAATTAGCCATGTATAAAGTTATACTCGTACATAAAAATTTATCAACCAATGGCTAAAATTTTTAAGAACCTGCTTTTTAAGGCACTACGTATACTAGTGGAATGATATTCCCTTAACTTATTTTTAAATTCATTAAGAACCAATTAAGTATTCTTATATTCCGTATTATCTACGAATACAATTAAATATAAAGATATGATTCGGAAGCTTTTGCGTGCTATAAATCATCAGTTTCTTCTGTTCTTGGAGAACCATAAACAATAATATCAAATCAGACATAACAGAAAATATAATTTGTTTTTCTCTTTTAAAATGTTAAATTTTTTTACTTTTATACTTTTCTGTTATTTCAGTTTCAATAATCAACTATTTTCAAAATTTCGAAAATAAAAAAAATTATTTATGCTTGTATATCATAGAATAAAAAGCATAAAGATAGAAACATCTATCTGTCAGACAAGAACACCTAAATTCTTTTCAAGTATTGTATTCTTGGAATTGAAAAAAAAAAAAAACACCAGATATTTGTTTTGTTTTGAAAACTATTCACCTTCAAAAAGGGAGGATGTCACCAATAGTTATCGAGTCTAATCGAGGTCATTTAGGGTTTTGAGGTTTAACAAATTATTCATCTAATCTCATTCAATATGCAACGCGTGTAACTTGATTTATGCAAAAATAAGAGAAAAAAATATGTTTTCAACAAACTTCATAAAATTACTTTTTCTCCATAATTTAATTGAATTTATATTTTTTCAAATTGATTTCAGAAACCAAAGATATAATATTTTACTTAATAATTAACATTTCTGTTAATTAGATATCAATAACATTAACTTAAAAGATATCAGATCCATTTGAATTCAACTAAGAATTTTAAATTAAAAAAAATTTTAATAATTAAAGGATCTTAGGCAGCATTGCATAAAATATTAAATGCATTTTAAACCGCTTTTCTTCAGACAAAATGTGTGGGTGGAGGGGGGAATAATGGTAAAATTTTTAAAATATGTTAAAAAAAATGTAATGAGTTATTGAGAAATTTTGTATCAAACATTATAATTTGTATAAGGCCTATAACATTTTCATGGAATTATTTTTAAAATTAAGAACAAAACATGCAATTTTTTTTTAAGTATTGCAAAAAGCTCTGCGCTACAGTACTTCTTTTCAGTTTTTAGAGAGATCTTTTCCCCCACCCCAACTCTCATTTAATAAAACTTGCAAAAGAACTATAATGTAATTTTGAAATGATTAAGATATTTAGTGTCACTTAGATTAGACTACATGTAAATTGTTTTAAGGGCATTTTGACAAAAAAAAAATTATTTAAATACTATATTTTGACAAAAAATTAACTTAGAATAATCTTTTTTCAAAAATCTCTCCTTTCGTGAAAAATGCTTCTATTATAATAATATTTTGCCTGTATATAGCTCAGACCTGTACAGAGGCTCAACTAGAATTTTTGAAAAATTCACATTATTTTCAGAGTTACCACCAATTGAAATAATTATCCGCGTTTTTTTCTTAAAATTGCTCTCCTCTGTTGTCGTAAAATATGGATAAACCCACTTCTAAGTTATATATTTCAAAAATTCTAGTTGGGCCTCTGTAGAGAGGTCTGAGCTATATACAGGCAAAATATTATTATAATAGAAGCATTTTTCATAAAAGGAGAACATTTTGAAAAAAAATTATTCTAAGTTAATTTTTTGCCAAAATATTGTATTTAAGTAACTTTTTTTGTCAAAATGGGGCCTTAAATAAATTGTATACATATATTCTAATCTAAGTGACACTAAATATCATGAAAATTATCCATTTATGCGCTTTTGCAAAATCACGATTCCGAACGTAGTCGGATACCTTAAAAAAAGTCGAAAGGTTCATAAAAGAATTATTTTTTTGCTATCGAAAGAAGTATTATACAATATAGTAATAAATATCCCTAATAAAAAAATCTCATTTATTGGAATTCTGCTTGAAAGTTATGTTTCAAGTGAAACAAATAACATGATCTCTTATACTCTGGAATAATTGATTTAGTATTAAAACTATTTTGAGAAGTTTAATTTGTATACTATAGCAATATCTTTATTTTGTTATCTGAAGTTATGTCAGGAGCATAACTTGTGGTATACAAGTGTGTGTGTGTGAATTTTAATTGACACTCTTAAAGTTATTAACGCATTACATTTACACGATATGATTACATTTTAATTTTCTTTATTCAAGAACAAAAACCATGAAAGCAAACTTCTATCAAATAATTTATTTGAAAATACCTGAATTAAAACAAAACAAAAAACTTATATTAATCTTTTCTCTCTCTCAGATTTAATACAATATCTACAGCACCATATCTGAAATATCATAGACTCAAGTTAAATTTGCTCAATCTCTTTCGAACGCGAAAGCTATCTCTAAGAGCACAGTTCTCAACACTCCTATTAAATGTATTTCCACTGCCATTATTAAACTTTTCAACGATTGATGCTCTTACTAATGAAGATAGTTTTCCATTCGGAAAGATGTCCTAGAGGTAAGTATCTAGGGCAGCGGTATTGGCACTATTACCTTAATTAAGGTGTCTTTCCACCTGCCGTACATACACTAGGATTTGTCTTCTGATATTAATCTATCACCGAATTGCTACACGCACAAAAGCACCATAATTCTAGTTATTTAGTCTTGGTTCGCTTAAACTAAATTATTAATTTGCTAAATTTGTTTTTATTATTAACTTTCCATATTTCTTATTTTTATTATTAATTTACGAATTTGCTTCTTTACTATTTTTTTGTTATATCAGTAAACACATAACGCAAGGTTTGGTTGAGCGCGAAGCACCTGGAAAATGTCTCTTGAGAAGATATAAAAAATTATTTCCCATGTAGCAATATTGCATATTGAATTTCAAACTTTGAAATAAGCTTAAATAGTCAAAAATATAAACAATTAATGTGTTTTATTGAAAAAAATATCATTGACATTTTTAAATTTGATTATTGACATTTTTTGATAAAATCACATTCTGATTTTGATAGATATTGCGAAAAATATTTAATATTTTTTTTTTTCGATATCTGTTATACAAAACACATAAGAAATGGAGAACATTTTTTGTTGTGGTGGTTTATGGTAAAATAAATTATTTGCGTGTTTATTAATTCTAACCAGCCTAAGCTATTGAAATTTTTCTTCAAATAATAATTTAGCGTTTTTTATTGTAAATTGCAGGTAAGTAAAAATCAAAATTAAAAGGTATTTGTTTTATTTTTAAATTTTATATTTCAATTTATTTCTTATGAATTTTGAATTCGTCATTCAAAAGTTACCAATTAAATGGTTGAGCTTTTTATTTTTCTCTTTCTTCCCTTTTGGTTCGCGACAAAATTTAAAATACTTCCAAAGATATTTAATATTGTTTAAAAAGATATTTCATTTTAAATTCCAATATTTTATATATATAGCTTAATAAAACTTGTCTAAAAATATTGCACTAAAAATATAGATTTAAAATGTACATATCTCAAATAAAACCTGTAAATGCTAAACATACATATACATTTATTTTGATTCATACATTACTTTTAGTGAATCGACTTTCCTTACTGTCTTAGATAAAAAGATAATTTTATATCATTTAGTATGAATGCAATAGTTATATCATTAACGCCTTCCTTACTTGTGACACAAGTAATTTGCCAGTGACTTACTTGTGGTTGTGACAAATAATGTCTTTTACTTCCGTTCGTGACCATACTGGAATTTTTTTAAATGAAATTGATGAGTTCCTGGCTAAGCCTGCAACTCCAAGCAGAGAATTGACGTATCAATTAATATTTTTAAATCGTTTTACAGGAAAAAAACTGAAAAAAATATTGTCACTCTTTGGAAAACTCAGTACGCACTCAGTTTTTTCCCCGGCCATTCCGTCAAGGCTGTCTTAAAATCACGTTTTTACAAATTGTAATGGTAAATTTTAAAGTGTACCTCAGCCAATTTAATTTGTGCCCCTTCAAACTTTGTGACTGCAATTTTGGTGGAGAGAAAAGTGATGAACATCTTATCTTTTTTTTTTGTTGTTTGTTTGTTCAAATTTAAAGAAAGAAAAGCCTGAAGGTTAAACTGCGTGCTTTTAAAATAAATGGCCTCTTTTTTTTCAGATTGTTTCAAATAAAGCTTCATTCACATTGTTTTGTAACTTCATTGATTTGATTCTGCTATAATTTCATTGCTCTGAGTTTATAACTTTATTATTTTGCTTAGATTACTTCACCATAATGGTTTTGTTACTTAGTTGTTTAATTTTACAATGCATTTCTTTATTTTTATAACTTATTTCTTTGTTTTGATATTTAATTTGTTTCGCGCGAAACTTTTTTGTTTTGATACATATCCTTTATTTTATTTTTCTTATTTAGTTTGTTTTCTTATTTCTGTGTAAGCGTCTTCGATAGAATAAATAAACAAATATATAGGAGAAGAAACATTAATAGCACTACCTTATATTATAACTTTATATATATATATATATATATATATATATATATATATATATATATTTCAATTACTTTATTCATATAAATATTTTTATATTGATACATGAACATGTTGGTCTCGTGCGTAATATTTAATCTCCACTGCGTAGAATAATACTCATATTTTCTGCAACTTGCTCCAAATTCCTTTCTGCTTAACCAATACTTCTGGACTGCTTACCACAATTAGTGCAAACCCATCATCCTAAGGGGGAAACCCTTTATCTTGCAATATTATCTTTTCAACTCTGAAACGGAACGATGACGCATTAAGTCTGAATAATGGAGCTATAATTAAAAATCCTAATCATCAGTATTATGGGCTGGAAGGAAAGATACCTGGGAATAAGTTACGCGGAATTTTTCTATTCATCTTTTTCACGTTGTCCAATGGGATCATCTATTTTTTGAACTTTTCTTTCCTGCCTTTTTCCTGTAATGTTTTCACTGGGGAAGATGTATATTCTCCATTTTTCATTTAGAGACCTCTCATAATGAGAGGCAATCATAATAAAACTAGATTCTTAGAAAGATATTAGCAGCAATTAAGCGATTAACGACACGAAAGCGAAGGGAAGAATTTATTGTCCGTTTTAAACGCCGAAAGGAAATCTAATGATAAGAGCGTATTTTGATTTCATTAGAGGTATTCTTTGTTATAATTACGAAGAAGAAGGTGCTAAATTAAGGGAGGTGGAATTTTAAAATGATGGTTGGAATTTAATTCTTTTTTCGTGATCGTATTGAAATGGAGATGTGTCTCTTTTTTTTATGTATTATTTTACACTTTTTCTTATTCTTTCTTTTCATTCATTTATGTTTTAAATAAGATTAGGGAGGTTTCTGTATACGTGTGTAACACATGGGATGATTATTTAAATTCTTTTCAAGGATTTTTATTACAAATCCTTTGTAAACATTTCCTCTTGAAAAAAAAATAGTTATGTAAATTTGAATCATTTAAATATATCATGTCCTACTGCTTTAATTCTAGTTAAACGTGGTCATTTTATTAAGAAGGAATAATAGG
>BMAV01000798.1:0-22450 GCA_019973955.1 Trichonephila inaurata madagascariensis
CACTGAAAAATACACTTATTACTCGTTAAAAATATAGTATGAACTCAAATTTGAAAGTTTTCATTAGAGCTTTAAACACTATAGGTGGGAAATATACCTTAAAGTACCTCTGCATGCATTGAAAACCAAAGTGAATATGAAAAAGCCCAGAAATATTCCATCAATTTTTTTACGGGAATTTATTTAATAATGAATTGAATATTCTTTCTCTTCCTCAAAACTCTCTGATTTTTTAAGTGAAGATCAAAATATTATGGATGCAAAACAATATGCATCTTACCGTTATTAATTCACTAATTTGTATCGATTATTTATTAAAATTTAGGGGGGAAATCCTCAAATTTTTTAATTTGGTTAAAATTTTAATTTTTTTTGGAAAAATTTTTAATTATTTAAAAAAGGTGAAATAATAAGGCCAAAAAAAAAAGAAAGAACTAAAAAAAGAAAAATATAGTTATTTTTAAAAAAATAAAGGTTGTAAGAAAAATTTATGTTCATTATATAAAATGACAAAAATTAACAGCGTTTTCAAATGAATATGCAGTGAAAATTTTCAGAAGAGATTTACTGATCAAGATCAGAAATTTTGAAAAATATTATGTGCATTTATATAATACAATATAATATAAGGCAGAGACAGCCTTTTTTTTTATCATTTCTTATGATAAAAGAAGTGCAATATATCGAAAATTTGTTGTTTCAATTTACTATTCGTATCAACACTTCTTAGAATTTTATCAAAAATGTAATTTTTGCATGTTCCCCTTTATAGTGAAAAAATTAGACGGAAGATTCCCAATTTGAATTTGTGTGCGTGAGTAAGTGAATTCAAAGCAAACCGCTTAATTATGCGACCTTGTTTCTGCTGACATTCAAGTACTTTGCACTATTATTTCTTAAATTCAATCGCCGTTTGCAGTATGAATCCTCATTTAGAGAAAATTCATGTTTTTCTTCCAAAAAGGGAAATTTGCGTATTTTTAAAAAAAAATTTTTTGATACGAGTTCTTTTATATTTTTCTTGTTCAGTTGTTTTTTGTCAACAAAATTTTCCCGATGGGCCCAGATTTGGGTTGTAAAATTTACAGTTTATTTTTCAAATGTCAGTTACGAATTAAAAATGAAAAGAAATTTTTTTGATTAGCTGCGAATTGAATGAATATTGGTTGTTAAGGAATAATCACACACACACGTAAAAGCTTATTTTCTGTTTACTTCATATTATATACTATCATATTTTGTATTTGTAATATAACATTTATTATTATTATAAATCATGATATTTTTTAAATTACCTCACCCATGCTTATTTTTTTCTACTTTTAGAACTACCGTAATGTTTTTGTGTACCCTTTTTATCAGGACGGATAAATTTTTTTTTTCAAATTTCAAAACCCCCTTAGAAAAAGATTTATCTTTATATAGATGAAAGGGAAAATAAAATAAAAAATTGATTTTTTTTTAAAATATTTCCACAAGAGGAAAAAAGGGTATTTGAGCTTTTTATTAAAAGTAAAAAATTTTTATTAAAAAAAAACCGGGTATTTTGAAAATTTTTAAATTTCTTTTATTGCATCACTAAATAGTTACATGAAAAAAGCACCAGGTATATTTAACGATATTTTGTTCTTTTTAAAAAAAAACATTTTAAACGTTTGAAAAAGCAGAAAGTTTGAATAGGTTTGATGGGAAAAAAAGAAAAAAAAGTTGGGAAAATTTAGCAATGCACAATATTTTCCCCTACTCAGTACTATTTATCAATATCATTGTTTTGGTAATTTTTATTAAAAAAAAATTTTTTTTTAAGGCTAAAATCCCCTCCTTCCCCCACCTTTTTTTTAAAATTCAACCCTTTTGTGGCTAGTACATTTTTTTTTAAAATTTTTTCCCTAAACTACATAGGGGTTGGCAACTTATGGGGGGATACAATTCTCACGGGCAACAATTTTTTAGGGAGGGTTGAAATTTTGGTGGTTAGAAAAAATCCAAAATTATGGCTTTTCTTAAAAAAGGTAACCTTTGTAAGTTTCAGCTATTTTTAAATTATTGAATGTCATTATTGGAAAATTTTATTGAAAAAAGTGAAAAAAAGGTTGGGTTCTACATGTCTAAAAGGGTAAATCTTTTTTCATAGAAAAATATTTTGATCCAAAAGAAATTGTTTAACAACGAATCTCAAAACCGTGTCAAAGTTATAAATTATGCCCCTGATTTTGCGATATGAAAGTAGAGTGGTGCAACTACTAGGTCCGCATTAAAATTTTTATCTGTCTTTTTATTTAATTGTAATGAAGGGAAATATTTATATTTAATGTGTTGTCTATTTCTTACTTTAATAAATATGTTTAAAAATACATAATATATGTACAATTTTAATTTTTTAAAATTTTTGTCGAAGAAATAGCTATATTTTATGCAGTTTATTTTTATGATAAGAAATATCTTTAAATGACTCAAAATTAATATATAATAAAACTGTAAATTTCTATATTATTGACCTCTATCTCTAACTCTGCATGCATTATCACACGAATCGAATTGTTTCAAAAATGTTCTACTCTGTGGCACGCTGAATCATATCGGTAAATTGGTTTGGCTCACCACAACTGAAAGGTTGCCGACCCCTGATCCTCACTATAGAACATCCCCCCACACACGCACACAGGTAGGGGTATCGATTAATAATAATTTTTTTTTCTCATTAAAACCACTATCCATCCAATTTTTTCCATTGTCAAACATGTTGATGCTGTTTTATGTTGTTTATTTTTATACGTTCTGTATTCTTTTAGGTAATTCTTCCTATCATGAATTTGTGATGGACCTACTTGGAGGCTACTTGGTTACTCGGAATTTTTTTTTTTTCGTTGGTCATGGAAAAAAATATTTCTCTATGTATTCAAGTCTCTTGATTTCATTTTTTAAAATCGACATCATTGACAACAGAAGATCGTTACTCTACTTCCACATACCAAGAAATTAAACGATAAGTTTATATTTTCATTGATTTCTCTCTAGCTACTTTAGAAAAGCATGTTTATTTATCTTTAACACTTTAACAGGCACACAGCTAAAATACACTTTTCTGTGATAAAGTACTTGATAAATATAATGTTCTCAACCCCTATAAACATTATTTAGTCACAAAAAAATTATCTGATCAAGGGTTTTTTTCCTGGGTGGTGGTTAGACGTTATAGCCAATGTGCACTTAGGACATTTCACTTACTTTTCAGGACAGAAATAATGAATCATATTACAATAAACTTTTTATGAAAAATTGACTTTTATGTAATATCTATTTCAATAACAATTAAATACAAAGTATAAGTGTAATTAAATAATAATAGAATAATTGTACAACATAAAATACTTACTAAGAATATATATAGAATATATATTGAAATTGGTATATATCAACATTTTATATTTTATTTAATTTTAGTATAAATGGTTAGAAATAAAGTAATATTTTTGAGAATTTAAATTAGTTATTTCACAAATTTGATGAGCTATTTCCTGTGGAACTTTATAATATGCAAACGTTTGTTCCGAGCAAAAAAGCTGTAGTGAAAGATTTTTGAACCCGAGAATCTTGTACCACATATTGTAAACAAGGTTTGCATATATTTCCGACCCCCAGCATTCTCACGTGATTCTAAGAGTGGAGAAAAGCGAAAATTTCTAGGTCATTTTTCTGTTCTATGTGGGCAGTGTGGATAGAGCCTCTATCCACATATAAAAGATTTCAAAAACCTAAATAAAACCTTTTTTTTAATTGCAAATTTGCTTAATTCATTCAGATGAGAGAAAAGGATACTTAAGACATGTCGAAATTTTTTTCAAAGATCAGAAATTTTATTTATAGTAGTCAAAATACGATTTGTAGATTTACACCAAGAAACACTGTTTTTAACTACCCATCAGGGGACATGAAATGCAAAAAGAAGTATCGTCCTGCCATCTGTATTGATTTTTATGCGTTTTAGCTTCAATTAACTCATGTAGATGGACTAAATATCCATCACTCGCTTGGAGAAAAAATTTTAATATGTGGCTAGACGTATTAGCCACTGCCCGCTAAAGAAGGGTTAATGACTTATATATCCTATTTGTTAAATTAACCAACAGATTACATTACTATTATGTTAGGAAATTCATAAGCTTATGTGTGCAAATAAGGAAAAATATTATTAGTGAAACTACGCATCTTATTAAACACAAAACTTTTATCAAAAAGTAATTTGTAAGCAATTTGATTTCATGCACACGTTATAAAAATATATCTATACTTGTAAAGTCTATTTTTTGCAGACTAAATAACAAGTGGAAGTAATGCTCAAATGTTACGTAACCTTCGAAAACCTTTTTATTTTATGAAGTTATTTTTATAAAAATTATAGTTGTATTTTTAATATTATAGAATCATAAATCCAGAGTAATAATAAAAAAATGTACCACTAATTTGCTTTAAACTGTTGCCTCTTTCCGTTTTAATCACTGAATAAATAAATTTTTAATGGGGAACTTCCAAAACCACTGAAATTATTTTCTAATCTGTATTATGTTCTGTTCCGAGTCAGATATGGGTGATTTAACTGAAATATACAAACCGATTCAATTTGAGATTTTCATTTTTTTTTTTTTTTTTGGATTATAAATTATGTTATTAACTTATTTGTCAAAATGTGACTCCTTCATAAATATGCCTGAATCTTCATTTATTATTTTTTGCATTATATTGTTGAATTCATTTGCATAACAATGTTTTTCTCAGGAAGAAACTCAAATAATTATTTTTCGTAGAATTAAATTTATTTTATTTTATTAACTCTACTTTAACATGATCAATTATTTTATTTTCAGAAATTCAACCTATATAAATATACTATTATATCTAATGTATTACTCATAGACTTGAAAAATAATAAGTGTAAAGTTAATATTATTTTTATTTGGTGCAATTAAGTTTAAATGGGAAATTTCTTCATTTTTCCCTTTTGCATATTATTCCAGCTGATTTGAACAAATTACTAACAAAATAAATTATCAAGAAAAAATAACTGCAAATAACTACTAAAAAGGTTGAAAAAATTTACTTACCTATTTCAGTGAAGCTCATATTTGTAAATAAATTAATAATATCTGAAAAAAAGTAAGACCTTGATTTGAAAATTTTAGGACGTATTTCAAAATTACGGTAGTGTTTACTATTTAGCTAGATTTTTACTTAATTTTTTGTGGCTAATATAACATTATAAAACACAGTAAAAGCTGAAAAACACTATTCTTTGAAATTTTTTTTAGTACTAATGCTATTAATGCAGTTGTGACTGTGCATTTATTGTTTTTTATTGGTTTAAATTAAAATTTAAAAGTAAATAAGAACGTTTTAATTATTTTATGTATAATTATTAAAGCCTTTCAATTCTTTGCGTATATAGAAGTTTTTAAAAGTGTTTCTATATTTTACTATGGAAAAAAAATATCCAAATACCTGCTAAAATTTACGCATTAGCAAAAAAAAAAAAAAATTTTTTAACCAAATATTTTTTTTTAGTATTAAACTTAGGCATTTATATACGATTATTTTAAAATTTTCAACGGACCGATAAGTGGACCGTAAGCCAAATTTTCTCCCATGAACTAGTGCATGTATATTACTCCAAACTTAAGAAAATGTTTAGACAATGCAAACTTTTACTTTTAATGATTATTACTGAATAAAAAACGGAAAAAGTTAGTTTTTATCTTAAGAAAAGGATATAAAATTTTGAAAATCAAGAAATTCATTAAAATTGCTTTAAACAGTAATCAAGTTTATTTTTAATCAATGTTGTGAACAATTATTCCCATTCTTTGAGATTAATTTGTGTTTTTACAGTTTGTAAATATTGTGTGGTCAAGATGGCATTTTGGTGTAAGTAAATAACGAACACAATAAAAAACACAGAGTAAATCTTGCAATGTATATTTATTTGACCAGTCTTCTGAGTTATGTCCGTAAGTACTAACGTATAATGACGTATATTTCATCAGACTGTAAAGCTACACGAACTTACAGGCATAGAAGCAGTCCAACAACTAAGATTTCTACAGGCTAAATACCTTTTTCTTAACGCCAAAAAGTATGAAAACGTTATTATAATATAAAAATCATACCTGATGTCAGTGTAAAATCTTCGATCGTCATTCTGTCTAGATTCAAATTTACTTATGCGCACAAGGACTCTATTGTAATTTTCATTTTTAAAATTCAAAAATGAATAAATATATTTCGTACTGAAAACTGCTCAAAATATTTTTATTTCATACTTTTAGTTTATATTCAGTTTCTAAGTATACATTTTTAAATTTAAGTAGGCAAAACAGTAAAAAATTTATAGTTCACTTTAAAGTAATCGTACATAAGAATTAATTAATTTGCTGTAATTTCATTACAACACATTTTAAGATATAACTAGCAAATATAATTTAAAAAAAGGCATAATTAGTTTTTAATTAATTGGACATTTTTTAAAATTTTAACATGATGATAAAAAAAACTTTTAATTTGTGTAGAAATTAACGGAAATATTTTACCTTTTAAAGGTTGAAGGCGGTTTGTACCAATGATGACCCACTGCATTTTGTTTCATGTAATTCATCTACATCCACAACTATCGCCTCTCAACTGTATAGAACAGCTCTAACTCTACTGATTTAATATAAAATTAACAAATATAGAATTTTGACTAACTGGAAAAAATTCAACGTCTAACCTTTTGGCGTTAGAATTAGGCAATATTACGTAGCATATTACACTTTTCAGTTGTCCATTCAATGAACATTTGTCTACTAGAAAGCATTTGAATTTTTTAGTGTAATCAATATTATTATTAACAAATGAACAGAACAATAGAAAAAAGTAAACTTTTACAACTCGCACGTCACTCTAGAATTAACAATGATAGTAAGACGCGAACAACAAAGCCTTTTCGTCAGCTGTATATTGCATGCCAAGCCACTGAAACGTTGTAAAAGATTATATGTATATATATAATATATTTATTAGTGATAAAATGTTATTTACCAACAACATTGACGACTGACGTATGTGGTAGAATAAATACGTATGAGACCAAGAGGGGCTTGTAAAACATCAATTTGTTTTCCAAAACCACTCCTTCAAGAAATTGTTTACACGCATGGTGCAAGGTGTACTCGTATTCTTTTTGTATGAAGAACAGTACTTAAACAGGCAGACATGACTGTACATTTTCACATAAAAGTTTATCAGGAAATTGCATTGTTGCTGCTCACAGACGAAAACTTCCAAATGTCTTAAGCATGTACTCTTCCTCTTCACTGGATACTTTAAAGTATATTGCTTGACCAACATGGCGCTCGAGATCGGCAACACAGTTTGCAGAATCGGATTTGTATTTACAGTAGGATGAAGTTGAAATCAATATAGTCAAAGTACATAATTTATAAGAAATTCAGGCTTTTAACACAACTCATGTTATATCACTTGTTTAAAAAAACATTAATTCTTTTGTAAATTACAATCGTATATATGCTTGTAACAGAATATTTCAATATCATGTTGAGCTTGCAGAGTCACAAAAACAGAGAAAGGATTAGTTTTCACATAAATAATACTATTGAAAGAAGGTAATAAAAATATTTTAAAAGCAAATAACACATCCAAAACAATTTTTTTAACTATCAAACATAGAAATGGTATATATATGTACTATTCTATGAGCATATAAACATAATGATTTATGAAAAATATTTAAATATATAAAAAATTAGTAAATTTTCGAGATATAAGAAAAGCATACATGCTTGCCAATCAAGCAAAGAATGTCATGACTTCGATTAATTTTCCTTTAAAAACATTTAAGCGTATATTCTATAATGTTTTCAAATATTTTTCATTAAAGATTATTAATAATAATTCGAAAAATTTGACTGTTTTGATAATATTTTTGAATAAAAACCTGCTAGACAACTTCTTAGGTACAAAAATCTAATGTTTATCGTACATCACTATCTTGCTAAAAAATAAAAAATTCATTTATAACAAAAAATTAAATCTAATCATGTTGATTGAAGTTAATCATTACTCAATTAAATAGTTTCCTATCAGAAAAAAATTATTTATTTTTAATGAATGAAACACCTCTTTATTAATTATGTAATAGTATTTTTATTGAGAAACGACAGTACTGAATTATACTTTTAAACATTATCAATCTAAATAAATTTATATTTGGTTAATAATTACAATATATAAAATGTGTTTTCAATCAATTTACGTATTTTCTTTACTTACTTATTTTGTAATTTCTAGATTGAATAAGTATCTGATAGTTTTCGAATCAATATACTTAAAGATTTTGCATAAGATATTGAAATTTTTTGAATCAATATAAATTATTTGGAAGCCCTTTAAGAAAATTAAAATTCTATAAATCTTTAAAAAATCAAACTAAAAAAAAATTAAATATTTTTTCCCCCAAATTGATAAACTAATTAAATTGACTGCATCTTCAAAATTAGAACTAACTTTTAGCAAGATAAGAATGCGAGGAATGTTTCGTATAGCATTTTTAATGATGCTTTTGTCTGTATAAGACTATCTAGCCTCTTTTTTATTAGTATATTTAATTTTTTTTTTGTATTCAGCTTGCAAAAGCATTCAGTATAAAATACTTAGAAAGAAAAAAAAAACTTTAAATTCCTTTTGAGAAAAATGTTTCAAAAAATTTCAATATATGAGTTCCAAATATTAAAATTAATGACATCGCGAAAAGTTATACCCTCCTTCAATCATAAAAAATTACCTGGATTGTCCCGCAAAACGTATTTTGCTATTAAATTAGGCTAAGGCATACTTTATAAATTTTTAAGGAACTCTGAAGTCATGGTAAAAGGAAAAGTTGAGTCTAGCAGCATAAGCTATGACTTTTTATAAAATATTCTTTCTGATATTCATTCTGTTCCTATTTATAGAGAACTTCTCATTATAATTTTCTTTATACGTACTATCTGAATTTAAAGTTACGTATACACGTTGTACGTATATTGATATATATATGATTTTACTATACACCTATAGAGCAACATGGGTAATGGCAGTAGCTCAAAAAGGATATGTTGAAGCACTAAAATAAATCATGAAAATATTCTTTCTTTTAAAAAAGGCAGTAATTTATCAGGTAGAGAAATACTTTTTAAGAAGTATATACAGAAAAAGGAATGCAAACACTCTTATTATAGAAAATTTGCCTTAAATACAAAGAAGTTTCTTAAGTAAGATGTATAAAATGCTCATTCTCTAAATTATTTCTTGCTTGTATCAACTAAAAACTGAAACTCCAAACATTTCCTGAGATATCGCACAAGTGTAATAAATAAAGAAATACTAGAATTAATTATTCTAAAAATACATTGCAAGGCCTTTTGAAGGGATAGTCTCATGTCATATTACGTCATAAATAATAAGTTTTTAGTTTGCATAAAAATCGACACATTTAGATGAAGTGATTCGTGTAACAAAGATGTTTGAGATCGAACATTTAGTAAATAATTTTCAACTTAACAAAAACTTAATTGTTTCAAGTTTCAGCTAAACGCTATTCAGATGAAGGTTTAATAAGTATTATATATATGACATTTTCGAAGATTATTAGCTGAAAGGAAAATAAATTAACAATGATAAACTCTAACATATACTAATAAATGTATATTATGATACATAAAATACATGTTACAAGAAAAATTAAATAAAACAGCATTTTTTAATTTATTATTCCAAAGAAACATTTATATTAAAAATAAGTTAAATGTAGAATTTTTTATTACTTAAGAATTTAAAGAATATATATATATATATATATTCAAATAAAAAGAATTGCTTTGTCTTCTATTATATTTAACAACTGGAACAAACCAAAACCTGTCATTGTTCCTATTTGGAAAAATATTACATTTAGCAAAAAATTCAACAGCATAACGTTTCTGTAAAATACACTTAACCAATGTCAACTAATATAGAGGCCTATAGAAAACACTGAAAATATAATATACATATAAATATATTAAGATTATGTGCAAACAATTGTGATAAAGTGATTCAAAAACTTCAAGAAATATTATATTCAACACCATAAAATTACTCAAATTAACTAATCAAGATAACATAATCAAGCAAAGTGAATTAACTTATATTGCAAATATTTCTTCACTATTTTAAAATTTAATAACAGATAATTATTATGATTCTCAAACAACATTTTTAACCACTCCAAAAAATTATTCAGCTAAATTTTATAAAAGAAAGTAAATATATTTAACATCTACTAACAATTCACCTTTGAACTTAACAAAAATTCAGCTCAAACTGCATCAACAAGAAGCGAGCAATTTAACAATAAACTAATATTTTGGTGACTGACAATCAAACAAAAATATTAACATATTAACAAATAATGATATTAACGTTCAATGCAATGAATCAGTTTTGGATGAACAAAAAAAAAAATTAAATAAAAATTATTTGAAATTTATAGATGCAAAAGTGAGCGTATCAACGACGGTGGAGCATGTATGATTTTAATGAAAAAATAATGATACATGAAAGTTAAGTATTTTAAAATGGGTCTTAAGTTTCGAGGAAATGAAAAACAAAGATATATCGCAGCAATCCTTAGTTTCCTAAAATGGTATTGTAATTGTTTATTAGTAAACAGACTGTTTATGAAGACCGTGTCCAAATACACATTCGAACAGCATCTTCTAAGCTGTGCGCTGAATTTTGTTACTGTTCATCCATGTGTTTTTATTTGTATACATTCAGTAACACATTAAAAATGAAAACAAAACAACCTCTCAATAACCAATAAAAAAATTGCACATAATCATATTTTTAAAAATCGTGCGTTATTCAACCAAGCTTGAATATTTATTTGCAAGTTCTCGTTTTTAGTTCTTGAAAAGTTTGAAACTACTTTTGAGAATATGAAAATCTAACATTATCAGAATTACCTTTATACAAAATAATATCGATACCAAATTAAATTAAAATTGGTCTGTGCGGCTTCAAACCTTGATCAATTCCATAGAATACATCTCATAGATCAGCAGTTAAATTAACTGAACAAAAGTCATATAAAAAAATATTCAACAACAGAGAATATCTACGTTTCTCATTCGTATGTAGATTCTTTCATAAAAATGTAAGTAACACAGTCAGCACACGTTTTTAAAGAATCCTATGAAATTAATCAATGAATGCCACACAAACTTACAAAATAAACTTTGTATTCTTTTCAAAAAAGTATCGTTTTGCCCCCCCCAAATATTTAAACATAAAACACTTGGTAACAGAGTAACAAACAAGTGGTGGGTCATTTAAAATCTATACAAACATTTCATTTAAGTGTCCCTTTAAAGTCATCAACATATATAAAAGAGAAAATAATTGATAACAGCGTCTTAGTATGATGTAGAAAACGATGAAATACGTATAGAAACACTCAATGATTAGACACAATACAAAATTATTCGAAAGAGGATGTTTTTGTTCTTGCAATAACCCTAGGGCAAATTTGGGAGTTAAACACGATGTATACTAAAACTCCTACTATATTACAAAACGAAATTATTCGGGACTTATTGCGTCTCCAATGTTCATTGCATGCTTTAGAAACATAGGGTTCCCACATCCTTAAGTGAATGAATACGATGAGTAAATGTTCAAATATTTGCTAATAAAATTTAATCTAAATTACAGAGTTCAAAATAGAGTGATCCAACCTTAATTTGATTACATGAATCAAGTTACATTAACTTCGGGAAGTACTTTGTATGAGGGAAATGCAATTCTCTATATTTTCCTGTAAATATCTACTACGTATATCGGAAAGGCGTATAGCTGCTTTGTGCTGAGGCTCGTACGAAGGATTCAAAAGAAACTCCTACGGAATAATGAAACCTATAGACATCGGATTGAGCATGTCGAAACAATTAATTGAATGAAATTCAGAAGTAACATTGTGCATCAACGTGGGAACCCTAAAATGGCAAATTTCACTTCCATTTTTTGACCGTTAAACTAATAAAAATAAAATCAACTCTACGGATTTTGTAGAAGCAGCAACATAGAGAAATTTGTTTCAGTAACGTCGTATATCGGTAATCATTTGCAGAATCCAGACGATGGTAAATTGGTTTACGGCAAACTAGCTTCATCCGAGCTAGGAATCAATGGTCTAGCTACCAAGCGATCCATCCGAGGGCTTGTATCCACAATATCACCTACGGATGTGGTACTGATATCCGTGTTAGTAGAATTTCTGGAGTCGTTGTCCTCATCCTGAAGACTCTCCCTTCTCCCTCTAGGATCACCATCTGTGTCGTGTTTCACTTTCTCAACATACTGATCTTTACTGGTTGCTGATGAGGAGGAATCCTTCTTGTCACTACTGCCAGATGAATTGCTGCTGCTTTTTCGTTTCCCATCATCCTGGTCTTTGAGCTTAGCTTCCAGTCTAGCCTGCTCGTTAATTTCTTTGACTGCACGAAGTTCTTTCTTGAGCTTCATACGACGGTTCTGAAACCATATTTTAATCTGTCTCTCGGTGAGGCAGAGAGCATGCGCTATCTCAATCCGCCTCCGTCGAGTCAGGTAATGGTTGAAGTGAAATTCTTTTTCCAGTTCAAGGGTTTGGAACCGGGTATACGTCTGTCGACCCCGACGCCTAGGGCACCCATTTGGACCTAAAAATAGAAGTAAATACAATGCAAAGAGTATCTTTCGTTATAGTTTAAACAATCACAAGAATAAATAAATATGGCAATATCAAAGTAAAACAATGGCGCACACAGGGATTTTTCAAGGGGAAGGGGTGATCCAGGGTCGAAAGTCCACCACTCTCGTATTATACCCCAATACGCCGCCAACATATTCTTTTGATTTCGTTGATTGTCGGGAAAAAAAGCCCAGTAAAAAAATTATTGAATGAATAATTAGCATTAATTAATTAATTTTATTATTAATAACCAATATTTAATAATATTTTACGTACTATATATATAGGATAATAATCAATCGAAAAAAAATGAAGGGCTATGTGGGGTGTCTGGACCCGGGGCGCCCCCCCCCCTCCTTATGTGCGCCGCTGACGTAAAAGTGTAGTAGACTCACAAATAACGATCCTATTTCAGTTTGATAAATGTATCTCAGTAAAAAGAATTAATTTCAAAAGCAGAAATTTTTCGATATAGATAAACTGGTACTCGAAATTAACATTAGTGATAAGCCGACAATTTTTAAGTGAAAAAAAATCGTTCTGAAGTGAGTCTACTGTACAAAAAGTATTTTGCAAACATAATAAGAGTTTTTTTTATAGTGATCAATTTTTCATTATATATGTGTAGCACTCTATGCTTTATTTCCTTCTAAATTTATTTTACTTCACAATATTCACAATGAATGTTTAAAGAAAAATAATGAATATCTACTCATTGTTTTGTAAAAGAATTCATAGACTTTGTTATGATGATGTCATATAAAGTTGCATTGTTACATTAATTCATTTAGCACGATTTCTGTTACCCATCTCATAACAAAAAACACATACCGTAAAATCCGGCGTATAACCCGCACTTTGAACACAAAAAATAAGATCGAAAATTAAGGGTGCGCGTTATACGCCGGGTATAAAAACGACTGCTTTAAAAATAACAAAAAGGATGGGCTTAAAAATAAATTATTCCTAGATGTATCGAAACACTGTTTATTTAAAAGAAATTATTTGCCTTATGAACAAGAACAGTTGTAGTTCTAGAAGAATACTATTTTTTCAAAAGTTCGGGATAGTACCTCGAATAAATTACTTCAAAACATAAAAACAATGTATACTAATATTTCAGATTTCTTCGTTAAAAAGGGGGTGCGCGTTATACGGCGAATATACCTAAAAATTAAAAAATTTAGCTAGAAAGTATAGGTGCGCGTTATACGCCGGATTTTACGGTAATTTTTTTTCCTTCCCTTTAAGGGACGATTGTCAAAATATGAAAAATACCAATGAATGAGTGTTTATTGACGTTTCATTATGAGGGCAATTGGCAACGACCCTCGTAGTTTTGAACCACAGTCAAGTAACGAGAAATAAACACCTCAGGGGTACCACAGGGTACCTCATTCTCCTAATTTCCACACCATGCTCGTGAGAACTAAACCACGACAGATTTAGCGTGCATTAGCTCCTCTACGGTCTTCAGTGGCATTAGGACTCGAATTCATGACTCGCTGCCCACGAGGCCGAGGCTATGACCACTAGGCCACGAAAAAATACCAGTAACTATACAACAGAATAAGAACATTTTAGAGAAGAATTTGTAAATAATATAAAGAATTAAGTAGGCGCACACATATCTTTTACGTATTTCTAAAATTATGAATATACCCTGTTTTTCAGTTGGGCATTGTATAAAACAATTAAAAATTATTTTATAACTTTCAACACCATTATTTACATCTTTTAAGGTATCCGACTACGTTCGGAACCGTGATTTTAAAAAAGAGTATAAATGGAACGTTCCGAACGTAGTCGGATACAACTATTTGACTGTACATAAATTTTATTTTATTTAAGTTAAAATTCTATTCAATCATGTTTGAAGGTAATTAAAATTATTATTACTTTTTCAGTGCTTCAAAAGAATTTTTTGAGAGAGATCTGAAAAAGAGTAAACAGAGAAAAGTAAAGGAGAAGTGTGCCAGAACTTCTTTCATCTAGCTGAATTATAAGAGATGACAAAAATATAAATCGCTGAATGTGCAGAGTCCACACATAATTGAAAATGATATCCTCAACATCATATTTATTTAATCGAACGGAATAATCTGAACCCTTAAGAAGACAGAACGTTAAGAGGTATTTAGTTCATTTAAAAAGATCTTTCGTGTTTTTCAAAACCGATGACTATTATTTTCTTATACATAATGCTCCATTTTATGGGGGCGTTCAACAACCATATAGTGAAACAAAACTGTTGATATTTTATAAAATTCAAAATGAAATCCTCTTTATTGCTGTTAAAATTTTCACTGTTTTATTATTTTTAGAATAATTCCATGAGTAAAATGTCTTGCTAAGTGTGTATACCTTTTTAATTTAAAGAATGTAAGCTTATTTTTAAAACTCAAGCAATTCATGTTATTAATTTCGAAAAGGAACTTAAAATGATTACAAATTTTCAATTGATAATTAAATATAATTTTTTAATTTTTAATAAAAATAAAAAAAATAATACATGCTTTTAAATTTTTTTTAATAATTAATATTTCGAAAAAGAAACTACTAAGTTTAACAAAACATATTTTAAGATGTAAGACAATTTCAACATTATCTAAAATATGCTTAATGTGTTCAGATAATAATTCTTTCATGTATTCTCTTGTCTTTAACCGTTAATCATATATCATAATATTAATTAGAAATTTAATAATTTTATTAGTAAAGTTTATTACCAACTTGGATTGATTGATTGATTGACTGAATATTAACGTCGTACTGTTCAGCAACACGAGGGCTTTGGGCGACGGACCACGTAATTTTGAACCATGGTCAAGTGACGTGGACGACACCTGAGCTGGCACCCCCCTCTCCTAACTACCACACCACACCAACGGGAGGACGTTTCAGCTCTCGACAGATTTAACGTGCATCGCTGCCCTACACGGCGGGTCTTTAGTGGTACTGGGCTCGAACTCGTGACAAGGCAAGCCACGATCCGATACCTATACCACTCGGCTACCGCGGCCACTTACCAACTTGGAAAGGAAATTTTAAGTTATTCTGCAACTGAAACCCTTTTCAAAGGCATGCTTAACGATGCCAAAAGATTTTATCAAAGTTCATATAAACAGCAATTTAATAATACAATTTAATACATTTATATTTATATTGATTATAAGTTTTTTTTTATTATTTTTATCAATATTTGTTTATTATATATAAAATAAAGATCGGTGGCATTAATGTATTGATAAAAACATATGTTATATTATATTACACTATTATACTCGTAATCCTTTTTGAACATTTCCTCTTTTTTGAGTAATGAAAAATGTTCATCATATATTTGTATGGAAACAAATATTAATTTTGAAAAATATGATGTAGTACCAGGGTCGTAGCTACAGCCGTATCAATGATACGGGGCCCCCAAGCTACAGGGGCCCCAACATGTGTAACTACAGTCCCACCATATAAAAAAGGCTTCCCTATATAAAAAAGGGCATCGAAGGAATTTTGATACAGGGCCCCCTCAGAGTTAGCTACGCCGTTGCTTAGTACTAATCTTTTTCTCAAAAAAAGTTTCATAAAATTCTTTATGCAAGTAATAAATAATTATTTGTTTGGATAACTTCAGTTTGGAATAGAGAATAATTTCAATTACATACAACATCAAAACTTCAAAATGTAAAAGAGATGATTTATTCATAATAATACTAATTTTTTCTAAAAGTTTTATTGTTTTAAAATTAAATATTAATAATAAATGAAAATTTCACAGAATTAAAATTCTAAGACAATGAGAGAGAAAGAGAATGTAATTTTCAAAAAAACTTTTCACACACACATTGTCTTTTAACCTACAATCACAATGCGGTTTGTAAGAAATTAGTTACGCTTCAAAAAATATTTTGCATATTTTTAAATGTATACAGAAATAAAAGAAAAAATATCTTTCGAAACTAGTGAGTTTCAGAAAAAAAAAATCATTTTAAATTATACATTCACTTTTTTTTAACTATTGAAATAGTCTTAATAGTTTAAGTAAAACTGTCCATATAACTTTTATTTAAAAAAAAAATACAGAAGAAATATTCTTCTTCTTTCATATTCGTATAATTATACACGTAATAAACAAAAACAATATTTACATATTTTTATAATTAAAATTTAAGATTATAGTAGTAATTAGTAGTATGTATAATAAGAAAAATACACAATTTAAAAATTTTACTTTTTTTTTCAATATTTCCTATACATTTAAAAGCCATTTTTAAGAAATTCGTGCGAAAAGTTAAATTGAAGAGCATCTTATTTTCCATGTATAAATATCCATCGCTAGATATTATTCGTATTTAAATAGCAAATGAAACATTCATTCATTAAATGCAAAGCATATGTATACTTGAATTATGAATAACATTTTATGTGAAAGAAAATTTATCGATACATTTAAGATGCATAGGATGTATTGTAGAAGTAAATAACACCAATTGTGCATAACTGAAAGGGAAAGATCATCTCTCTAAATGTATAAAATCTCAAAATACTGACATTCAAACCGCTTTGCTGAAATAACAACTAAAAAAAGCTAAAACCAATACAACTGACTCCGTAATCTTTCTTTTTTCATCATGAGGAAAAAACATGCCACTTCTCTAATTTTGTGAATGATTTTTGACACCAAACACGCTTCAAATCCATAATATAGAATGATTACACCATTCTTTGGCATCTTATATTTATTTATTTCCATTTTGTTTGTGTACACACGGAAGGAATTATCAGTATTCTTCATAAATCACTCACTTTTCACTTAGCCTGACAGAAATTAAACATGTAATTAAGCAGCGCACAGGAGCCTTGATGAGAAAGTTCTTTAATTATGTTAACGTAAAACTGTAGCTACGTGTCAATCATACTCAGGAAATACGATAAATATAGTAGCAAATTTCCTGAACGTTGGAAACGTGGACATGAAAAAGACGGTAATAGGCAACGTAATGAGTTCGATAAGGCGCAATGCCTATGTTTCGTAATTAGTTGGCAAATAAATGTTTTTGATTACGAGAGTTATGACGCACTGAAACTTGACGTTTCATTTGTGATTCGAAAATTAATAAGGAAACAATTGGTTTTGATTAAGAGAGTTAATATAAAAGTCATTATTTTGTGTGCAGTTTGATGATAAGCAGGTGAATAAATGCATTTGAAACGTTGTCTCATTTGGTTTTTGGTAATAGGTACAACCAACTTTTTAATAACAAAAAAATTAAAAAGTCTCAAAATAGCGGTACAAACTATGAACACTGTTTTCTAAATTTACGGAAAAGGTGCCATTTAGTGTCTCAAAAAAAAAATAGTGCAAATAGTTCATAAAATTAATTTTTTTATAAAAGTTTTTAAAAACAAATAATCTTTCTGAGATGAACAAATGACTCTTGTTATACATCGAATATTTTTTAGAATTAACAAATTACTCTTGTTATACATCGAATATTTTTTAGAATTAACAAATGACTCTTGTTATACATCGAATATTTTTTTTAATTAACAAATGACTCTCTTGTTATACATCGAATATTTTTTTAAATTATCAAATGACTCTTGTTATACATCGAAGATTTTGTAGAATTAAATTTATTTGAAACATGATATTTTTCCTTTCAAAAACTTATTCACAGCTCCTGGTGAATTGCACTTTTGTATGAACATTTTATTACAATGCATTTAATTATAACTCGTATGCAATTTTAATTTCAAGTTGTTACGATAGTAAAACTAAATTATATCATACGAAGTGCATATGCAACATTGTTAATATAATACTAATGTTATTAATTCATTCATATGCATTAAAGAATGAAATACAAATTACCATTTGTGAATATGTGTTATTAATACATATTTACATGTATAATAATAAAAATTGTAATAATTATTATAATGAATTAAAACTGGATACAACTCTCAAAATAATTTCGATGCATGCCTCAGCTTAAAGCTCTAACTTCATATTTTATTTTATATTTGGAAAAAATTTTCAGTTTTTAGTTAAAAGAATTACTGAAAAAAAACCCGAAATGGTTTGTTTGTTTTTTCATTATGACTTGCTTTATAATATGTATAAGTTCAAATGTTAGAATTATTAAAAAAAAATCGCGTCTTAAACTATCCTGTATTCTGTAAAAATAGCCAGTCTCGTTTCACAAGATAAAGTATTAGAAATGGAATAAATATTATCGACAAAAATTTTTTAACGAATATTATACTGTATTAAAAGAGTAGCTTTTTTTTGTTTTGTTTTGCAGCACTCTTAGGGGTCGTTGATTTTGTAAAACAAGGCAAATAAATTCTGTAATTTACATTATTTGTCCATCCTGAAAGGGCGAAGGATGTAGTGTCCCACTTATAAGACATTGTTTGAGTTTTCAATAAAATTTATTTAAAATGTAAACAAAATTTCTGACAAATGATGCTTGGGTATTAATGCAGTCGATTAATAGCCAAGTTATATTGATTAATAGTTATAGTTATACGCCCATTTTTCTGTAATTCAATGTTAGTAAGCAATGTAATATTTAATATTGAAATGACAAAGCAAATGTTAATTAAAAAATTGGAGAGAAACATACCGTGTGTCTTTTGCATGCGATTTTTGCTTTTATTTGCAGATATTAGTATGTTACTGAATAATTAGAAGTTCTATTTTATATACGCATTTGTAACCTATAACAATTTTATATAGGGTATAGTCACATAAAATATTACGCTTGTAAAATGACCGTTTCAAATTTTCACGAAGGGTTTAACTCGTTTGTGGCATAGATTAATTATTAGTTCATTTATAGTTTAGTTTTTAGTTATCTTTGTATAGTTCAGGAGTGACCAAACAACCGCAGGCCACTTTGATTAATTTCGCGGCCTGCGAGATTCATTATTACAAAATACGATTATTTTGCGCAATAATTTGTTTTTTGTGTTGTATTTTGTAACAAACAAGTCCCGTATCTGTTTTGATTTTATCACGTTGCTTCTGTTTTTATATATACTTAGAAGTGGACCGTATTACATTGCAGCATTTCAAAAATTTTCCAATTCGAGAGATCTGGCAGAAAAAGTTGTGAGCACTTTTGGATCAACTTACACCTGCGAATTGTTTTTCTCGAAAATGAAATTTATCAAATATAAATCGCGCTCAAATTTAACGGACCTGCAACATCAATTACGCAGTGCAAATACACGTATTTTGAGATCGACTTGCAAAAAACAAGTGAAAGAGTTGAGAAACAAATATCTCACTAATTAAATAAATTAAACATTATTTTATCATAGTGTTATTATTATTATATTATCTATGTTTGTATACATGAAAAATAATGAAACTAATAATAATAATTCGTTCTGTTTTAAATTTTCACTCCAATAAATGTTTGTTATAGGTCCTAATCTGATATTTAAAGCTATATATTTTTATATGCGGCCCGCGAGATTACAATGGTTTTCCGAAGTGGCGTGCAAGGTCATTTGGGTTGGCCACCCCTGGTATAGTTTTTTGAACATATTAGGGTACAAAAATAATTTTTTATGTGCTTTGCAGTTCTCAAGTGATTGATCGAAATCGTAATTGAAGTCACTTAAAATCTTATCATTCATTACAAATAAATAAATAAATAAAGGAAATTATATTTTATCACAACAACCACATCAAATAAAAGTCAATGTGCGTAAAATTCAACTCTTAAAAGTACTTTTATTGTGCGTAGGGTTAGCGTATGCTATAAAAGTTTCAATATTTTCACGAAGTAAATTCTGACAGAAATATATATAACTTACAATAGTCATTTTTATAGCTTTTCTTTTGGTGAACATAGTAAACTACTCAATATTACTTATACTTACTATATAGTAATTGTTGGTTTGAAAAATACTTCTGCATTTCAGTTGAATGATTAAAAAAAAAGAAAAAGAAAAGAAACTTCCGCAATTTTTAATAATGCAAAATAAAATAAAACTTATTTTTACAAAAAAAAGCAAGTCTTTTAAAAGAGACGATAAAAAATAAAGTAAGCATTCTAACAAAAAAGAAATCTATAATGAACACAGAAAGTTATTTACTGTAAGATTTTAATAATACCAGGTATGTAAGAAAACCCCATTATGCCCCTCACGAGATTTAAATTCTGTAATTTCGGAATACATTCGATTAATTTATAGCAGGAACATTTCACACAAAACTCACATATTTTTCAATATTACAGAGCTGTTCCCGAGAGTATATAACATTAAACTGCAGGAGCCTTACATCTTTTTAGAAAAGAATTTTTCTTTCTTTTCTTTCTTTTTTTTTTTTTTTTTTGATAAAAAAAAAAATCAGACAAAAAATATTTTAGGTAAGGGAGATATAGATAAAATTACCATCAGCATCTTTTCGCTTCTTTTAGTCCACAAAAAAAGGAAGAGAAAAAAATCTCGGATACATTTTCCATCGAACGACGATGCAAAATAAAAAAAAAAAAAAATGAGAAGAGAGAGAGCGTAAAGACAAACTATCTTCCCCTGAAGATTTTCTAAGGAAGGAAGAAAAAGAGCAAAAGAGAAGAAAAAAGAAAAGAAAAAAAAGGTGGTGTTTCAGGTATCTTATATAGCTCAATGGAGAATTCCAGCGTGAAGGTAGGAGCGATATATAAATACATCCTTTTTCTTTTCCCTTCTGGTCTGATGGGAAGAAGGGTTTTGTGTGATACAGCTCGTGATGGCGCTTGAGCTCGTTATCCGAAAGCAATGCAGGAGTGCCGTAATGAGAAGTGCCAGCAATGGATAGTCCTGGCTTATGAACACTTGGAAAGATGATGTTCTCCATACCTGAATGCGGGGAAAGCTTAGAAATTGTGAATAAAACTCTATAGTTTATGTAAGCGATGGCGGGCTATCTGATACTAAAATGAACGCAAAAATCAAAATAAGGCATAAAGGCTCTACATCTTCTGATATGCGTGAGTTTCAGATGAGATTAAATAATGCGGGGGGTGGTAAAAATTCGCTAGAAGTTTTGCTCTCGACTGTATTTACTGGGAAAAAAACTTATTCTTTATGTATTTGATGTGAAAAGTGGAACAAAATTTTGTCCTTTAATTAAGCATTTAAGTTTTGTTGAAATCTGCGTTTAGTTCAACTGTTATGTGTATTTTCCGATTTTAGAAACGTATTTATCGTCATAAATACATTTTTTAATTTTTATTTGTTATATTTTTGGTTGTGATAGGAGTATTTTTAAAATGAAAGGATTTTGAAGCAATATAGTGAAAAGAATTCCAAAATTAAATTTATATATAAAAAAAAAAAACATTATTGTATACAGCGAAAATCGTTTAATACGAAACTGACGGGATTGAAATACTTTTTTTTGTTAAAAGAATTTCATGTATAAGGATATTTCAACACGAAACTCCCATATATTCAACAAAAGAGTTTATTAGAGCACATTTTATTTACATAGATATGTATAAATGCATGTATTTAATAAAAATCAGCGAAACAAAAGTATTCACGAGAAATTAATGAAATTTAATACAAAATTTTCCAAGTCTTTTGAAAAGTAAAAATTTATTGAGTTTAGTGAATAATCAATCTATTATTATTATTATTATT
>BMAV01000798.1:27450-55964 GCA_019973955.1 Trichonephila inaurata madagascariensis
CGCGCGTAGTTTTCAAATTTTAAAACTAGTAAACATAACTGTAAACATAATACATCCAAAAAGGCATACAATCCATAAAATAAATCGCTCATGGATATTAAGTTTTATATTTTGTTTATCAAACTATAAATACAAATGATTCTATGTGTTCAAAACTAAAATTTATACTTCCTTTCTAGTGGAATTCCCTATATTTTTATCGAACAATAAGTTGCTTTTATAAAGAGAAGTAATAAAGCCTAACTCTAAATCCGAATAACTGCCACTTCTGACTGGAACGTACGACTTCAGTGAAAATATTATAAGTCCTTGACAGCGAACGGACCATTGAAAACAATAGAAGGTTTTCACTGCGCTTCATAGCACACGTTCCGATTTTTATTGCAAATGGATTTCGTTCAAATGTAATTTAATCCGGTTCACGTCTGTAAGTGTCATCGGTCTGTAAGTTTTAAGCTTTTAGTGGCTGTTATTTTTTATTCATATTTATATGATCTTCAAAGCTTCAGTACTCTGAGCTTCCATTGGTTTATTGGTGAACAAGAATTACGTTATTTATTGTAAATGAATTAAGTTCATCATATGACTTAACAGTTTTCTTCTAATGTTAAAGAATATGACCTAAATTTATAGCATTTTTCTTTCAGGAAGTTAAGCTGCTTAAATATTAATAGTATATTTTGGTTGCTCTAATCTATAGAGAAAACTGTTTTTTATTATATCTTCAATTTCTTTTTTTTTAATCAATCCTATTTTTCATCTGCGTAATAAATTCTGTTGAGCGGGCACACACACGTATTCCATCTCCTGCACTGTAATGCTCATCAAAATGAAAAATTATGAATTAATAGATTTGATTCATTATTCGAAATTTTTAGCGGGATAGCCAATTGTATCCGTTTCATGTGAGATATACCAATAATATTTTCTTATCTGAAAAAATATTCCAAATTAGAGTTCTTTATACTACTAGGTGAAAACAATCTAAAGTGGATTTAGAAGTTGCACTTTATTTTCTGTGTCATAATGTGTACATTATCTCAAATACCTGATAATATAATAATAAGAATGATTCAACAATACTAAATTTAAATGAGTTCAAAACCAGCATGTCATTATATTTAAATAATAAAACAGAACATCTCTGAAGAGAGAAATCCATTTGAATTTTTTTCCCATCTGATAACTTTACGAAATGGACATTAAAATTTAAATATGTTATAAAAGTAGATATATTTGTTTTTCACCGATCATATTTTCCCATTACTATAATACTGTTCCTTGTATATATATAATACTTCAATATAAATACTACGTTAAAAGAGTGGATACATTTAAAATTCGTTATTCTTACACCTAAAATTTCTTGAGAAGCAGCGAGTAACAAAAACCATTTTTAATAATCCAAACATGTTATTGAATTAAAAACTTGGTAAATAATTGAAATATAATCATATTAAAAATATAATAATCATTTCGCTTTAATTTTAGTTTTTATGAAGGAAACAGGAGCGTAATTTCATTACTTTTAGAAAAAAATTTCCAATATAAATTTTTTATTTATGTATGCAAAATGAAAAATAAGAAAATTTTCCTGTTTGCGACTAATTTTTCGATTCTTCGATCAATTTTTCATTTATTTTTCCCAATTTATCCATATTTCTTTATTCCATAGACAATTTATTCATGTAAATTGAAATTAGTTTAGCAGTACATTGCTGTTTGCAATGCTAGTAACAACTAAGTTTTCTCCAATTTTTTTTATTTGATTTTACTGTAAAAAACATCATATATAGTAAGTTTTTATTTACGAAGAAAAATTAGAGTGGTTAATTTTTTAATTTTTAATGACAATCTTTTTTAATTGACAGCTTCACAAATTTTGAAGTACCGCAAAATCCGATATATTATAACGCGCACATTTAACACAGAAAATAAGATCGAAATTTACAAGTGCGCGCTTTACGCTGGATATAAAAAAGAAAGCCTTAAAAATAAAATAAGATGGGCACAGAAAAAAATTAGATTTCTACATTTATCGAAACACTGTTTATTTAAAAGAAATGCCAATCCTTATGAATATGAGTGGTTGTCGCTCTAGAAGTATATTATTTTTTTCTTCTAAAGCTTGGAATATAATACCTAGAATAAATAGCTTCAAAACACAAAACCATTGCACATGTGCATTTCAGGTTTCTTCGTATAAAAGGGGTGCGCATTATACGGCGAATATCGTAAAAATTAAAAATTGCGGCTTGAAAGTATAGGTGCGCGTTATACGCCGGATTTTACGGTGACATAATTATCCATGCAACTTTAACACATTCAAAGAGATAAACATGAAATTACATCTATTATATATATATAACCACAATTAAAACTTAGGAAATTTCAAGGTTTATCATTTACATTTCAGCAAAAATTATATCATAGTTATCTTATCTTGCGAATTTTAACACTGTTGTAGTTCTAGATACATCCTCATATCTAACGCTAATAATTAATATATCACCTACTTTCCAGTTTTTTTTAAAAAATTAAACTTTCAAATTTCCTCGAACGTTATTTCACTACAGAGTTAAAAAAAATTGTTTCAGGAAAATAATAAATTCATCGCCTCCTATTACCAGATCGAAAAACTTATTATGCGTCGTTTTTAAAAGGGGGTAAGGTAGATAGATCTATTCTCCAAAATGTGACTAAGTTAAAAATTTGTGTAACTGGAAGATAAGTAACAGATTTTATTTAAATTAATTTAAATTTCTTTCATAGCCTTTTCATCTGAATATGTGTTAATGTACTATTTTCTATTCTCATAGGAAACCTTCATTACAAGCGCCACCTTAATCAAATACAAAAAAAGCTAGAGAAAAAAATAGGAAAACGAAAAGAAAAGAAAAAGGAATGTCCAGTCATGAAGATTACAAATAGCTATTTCTTTGCTCGCAAGGTAAATTTATGAAGCGAATCGTGATTATGCTGAAAACTGGCGAGCTTGTCTAGAGCATACAGAAGAACTTGTGATGAACGGCTGAGCCTCCTTCAACGACAAATGCTATTAACAGGTGAACCAAAATAACCCACGTAATTAAACTTTGCGGGTAAGCCCATCGCAACTTGTGATTAACGAGACAAAACGAATGGAAATGGATATTGTCTTGTATTTATATTACACTGGTTACTGAGACGACGGAATAGAATATTTCGCGGAGGTCAGGCTATATTAGAATGCAATGCAATAACGTTTAAAGAGAAAAAATTCATTCGTAATCGAATTCTGATTCCAATGTTTAATGCGGAAGTTGTAATTCGGAGTTCTAACAAGTGGGGGATGTGGCAAAAATAATTCGTATTTCCTTATATAGAGCCACACACAGATATTTCGTATTCGATTGGATAATAAGTATTTAAGGAATATTATTTTTTATTTCAGTTTTAAAGCTTTTCAGCATTATGAGTCACACAGGTTTATTTACAAACTTGTTTTTTACTCCAGCAACGCTTGTTGTTTTCTTCTAAGATTAATTTTATATATAGAAGGGATATTTTAATCAAAATAAATACAAAATGTCAGAGCAAAAAGCTTCGTATTTCTGAAGTAAAAGACACTCACTAAATAATCTTTTTTTAAAAAAAATCAGGTCTTTGGGGGTTTTTTTTTTTTTTTTTTTGTTATTATTTAATTCTGAGATACATGTCTTTTTTTTAAAGATCTTTTATCGATATCATTGCCTCTTTTCGTCATGTCCATCATCTTCATCGGTATCTTTCATATTTATTTATATTTCATTGATATTTCAAACGTTTTAGCAGATATAAATAGGCTTTCAGATCGTTAGTGGTAAGTAAAGAACATTAATATAGAGAGCTAAATTAATTTTGGAGCTAATTTAATTGTATTTCGGAGCTAAATTAATTTCGGAGCTAATTTAATTGTATTTCGGAGCTAAATTAATTTCTGGTAACAAACATAATTAAAAAACTGTTCATGAATTTTTCTATTCAATCTACAGAAAGATCTACACATCATTTTTGAATTTGTTTATATATGAACGTTTAAATTCTAGTGAATATTGCATGCTACATAAGTAAAAAAAATTAATTTTTTCGAAGTATAGCGAAATTAATTTAATTTTTGCAATGTTTCCTATGTGTATTCCTATACAATTCTCCGGTACATTACTTAACAAACAAAGCAACCAAAACATTATTTTTAAAATTTTTCTTAAATGCCAATGTTTTTCTCATCCTTTTATGTGATAAGAAGTGTATATTTAAGGTATCCGACTACGTTCCGAACCATGATTTTAAAAAAGCGCATAAATGTATAATTTTCATGATATTTAGTGTCACTTAGATTAGAATACATGTATCAAAAGGTTTTAAGGACATTATGACAAAAAAATTATTTAAATACAATATTTTGGCAAAAAATGAACTTAGAATAACCTTTTTTCTAAATGTTCTCCTTTTGTAAAAAATGCTTCTATTGTATTAATATTTTGCCTGTATATAGCTCAGACCTCTGTACAGAGGCTCAACTATGATTTTTGAAACATTCACATTATTTTCAGAGTTACAAACATTTGAAATAATTATCGGTGTATTTTCTTAAAATTTCTCCCTTCTGTTTTCGTAAAACATGGATAAACCCACTTCTAAGTTATATATTTCAAAAATTCTAGTTGAGCCTCTGTACAGAGGTCTGAGCTGAATACAAGCAAAATATTAATACAATAGAAGCATTTTTTACAAAAGGAGAACATTTGGAAAAAAGGTTATTCTAAGTTAATTTTTTGCCAGAATAGTGTATTTAAATAATTTTTTTTGTCATAATGTCCTTAAAACAATTTTATACATGTATTCTAATCTAAGTGACACTAAATATCATAAATATTATCCATTTACACGCTTTTACAAAATCACGGTTCCGAACGTAGTCGGATATCTTAAAGATGAAAACACGCAAATCAATAATTATTTTTGAAATAGCACTGTGTGTTATTATGTGACACAGAATCACAATTATTCTATTTATACCAGTTTTATGAAAATTTCTCATAATATTTCATGTCGGATCAAGATATATTTCATCAATTAAATTAACGTTATTCATACATTGGTGGAAAGAGATTATAACTTCTTTGTTCGGATCGTAAAAATTCTTTAAATACTTTTATTGAAAAATTTGAATGAGAAATGAGAAAAACTTTTAATTTGTAGTATTTTTCAATCGGTTTGTAAGAATTTTTTAAACGGTTTATTAATAAACTTTTTATAAATATAATAAAATTTCCATCACAGAAAAAATAATTTTTTACTGAAAATACCCTAAATTAGAATTATATTCTCAAATTCATTTGTTTCTCGGGAAATGATACGAACAATTTTTAGAAATATAACTGTCTATTTAATGTGCGCGTAAGATATCTAATATTTTTCTCGGTGACATTATTAATTAATCTTTAATTATTATTATTTTTGCATTTTAATATTTAAAAAAAGGCAGCTCAAAAAAACTAACATGTGGGGGGGGGGGGGAATAAAACTTTCAGAGAAGCGTAATAAAATATAATCAAACAAATATACGTTTATGAGAACGGTTTAAACAAATAAATATTTTTTTAGTGATTTCAGATACACAATATGCTTAAGAAAGAAAAAAATATATATAACATTATCACGGTTATAAAAGTGCCATTAAACGCTTAACACTATAAAAAAAAAGAAACACGGTTTTAAGAATTGATTACAGAGTGTCCAAAAATATTTCGACAAGTTTTCTATAGCAAGAAATTGTACCGACATTCTTATATAATTCAAAATTTATATTAAATATGTAATGCGACTCAAAAGTAGCTCTAAAGATAATACACGTGTATATTATGCCTTTAAGCGTATAAATTAATCTTAGGTCGAAATTGAAATTAGTACCGTAAAAAATTCATAGCTTTGTAAGAAACTTTTTTTTTCATACGTGTTCTGAAATTTGTTTGTAAATAAAATTGGTGTAACCCTGACGTATAATTGTTTCTATATTCGGCTTATCCCAAATAAAATTATTACTATACAATGTGTCATAATTATTATTTTTAAATGGAAATTTATCCCTTTACATATTCATAACATTCGTAATAGTTATGAATGTTCTTTATTTCAAGATATTAAATGAATTTATTTCCTTTTCGTTTTTACAAGTATTTATTAGCACTGATTGTAACTAGGCATCTGAAAATTTAAAGAAACATTTCTTTTCAAATTCGAATTGAAAATTTCCTCTTTTACAAATATTTTTTAGTTAATTGAATTTATTTTAAGGCCGTCTTTTCTTTATATTAAAGAAAAAAGACGAAACGCGGTGCACTCTTCAAATAGAATTTCATATGGTTATAGAAAATATATCTTCTCATTATATACAAGCATTTGAAACATAGAAATATCTTATAAATTCTCAATTTTTTTTCATAACAGATTGAGTTAAATATCTATTTGACGTTAAAAAAACAGGAAACGAAATATGAAAAACATAAAAAGAAAGAAAAAAAAAAAAAAAAAAACAGAAAGAAATAGACCTTTTCAAATGAAATCCCTCTCTCGCAATATTATATTAAAACATATTACCAAAAAGCGATCTATACTTAAATAATAATCTTTAACAATAAACGATGCTTTAATTAGGCGAGTTATACAAATGATTACGCTTTTGTTTTCGGAAAAAATTTATTCTTATACTTCCATCATGAAAAGACTTAAAATGTAAAATACAATGATAAATATATTGCCTAGTGATTCTCTTTTTATTGCAGCAACAATTTTTAGTTATTTTTATGTTACATCAAGTCATTACTTTCAAGTCAAGTACTTATTAACATCAAGTACTTGATATAAATATTTTACTTGCAAATAATAAAACATGTACTTTACTAAAAATAATCTTTTTTTGTAATAAAAGAGCGGAAATAAGCAATGTAAAATATTGTCAGACATTCTAAAGAAGGGAAAAAAAGTCGGATAATCCTATCTTTTCATCGGTTTTTCTCTGCTGTTTCTTTTTTGTAGTACAAAAATATATAGGACAATAGTAGTTTTTCATGTAGGCGTGTCTAGTAGCTACTGAGAAGGTAAACTATGCCAAAAGGACAATATCTAAAATTGTGCCTTTACTTTCGGTGATTGGAGGGGTATGGGGGGGGGTCTACTTAAAGAAATCATCACTCTTTCCTAATACGCAAACCATTAAGCACTAAAATTCAAACACAAACATTGAATCCTGGAAATAAAGATGTGAAAGCCCAACATCTCTATGATTGGCTGGACAGTTCCAAAGTAGCCACCGGTCTCGGATAGAATTCCTAAAAATCATTGTATTCCTTCCCCTTCTTTGTAATGTATCTCAATCTGGGAAAAGGGGGAGGGGGTAGGTGTCCACCATCGTCTTCTGGATGACAAACACCCCTTCTTTCGAGTTTGCACTCGAGAATGGATCTAAGAAATTTTTCGAAGTGATTTTGGATTTATTTTCAACAACTTTGATCAGTAACATGAATTACCAACTGTACAACTTAATTTGGATTCAGTGGATTACTAAGTGTAAAATCTACTTGTGAAGTTTTGATACCTCATTGGATTATTTTAATGGATTATACATATTTTTAACAAGCAATTCAGGTAAGAGAATTTGGATTTTAATACACCTTTTATCAAATATTTTGTTCCAGTTTATCGATAGTGTTTTAATGACTTCCATCAAAATATAACAGAGATTTGTTTTCTTCTGAATATCTTTTTTGTATTAAATGCTTAACAACACATTTCTAAAGATTTTATGTTTACGTATATATTTAGACACAAATTCATCATTTTTTTTTGTCATCTTTATCTATATTTCTTTTTATTGTTATCTTTTACGTTTATAACTCTCAAAAGAATAATTAAAAATCCCACATTTATTTTTCCTTCTAGTTATTTTTATTTACAAGATACATCAAATAATTGAAAACATGGATTTTAAAACTTTTTTTTTTAAATAGAAGAAAAAATTTTTTTTTAAATATATATTATCGATGTGTGTGTCTCTAAAAGACAAATATTTCTTGATCGAATTTCACTAACATTTTTTTAAAAATAACTTTGAAGTTATTTAGAAGTTCCATTGTTATGTAAACATATACATAAGATATTTTTTCGAAATTTAAGGTTTGACCAAATATTTCCAATTTTTTTTTCAGTGTTTGAAATTTGTATCGTGTTATAAGTACACCTTTAAAATATTTATCGCATTTCTATGTGTTACATATTATCTATACAATTATAATTTTTGATATTTATGCATGTATTTCTATGTATCATTGATTTAAATTATTCTACTTAATAGCTGTATAAATCTATATTTGCAAATTTGAATTTACTTGTTTTTGTATGTTTAATTTCTTTAAAATTTTTTATTTAAATGTTAAGTATTCAAAATTTAAAATCGATGTTCTATTTTGCATTACTTATAAATTTCTTCAAAAAAATTGAAGATACTTAATTAAAATTATTTTTCTTAATTCATATTATTTTACTTTATAGATGCATAAATCTATATTTGCAAATTTGAATTTATTTGTTTTTGTATGTTTAATTCCTTTAAAAAATTCTATTTTCTTGTTAAGTATACAAAATTTTTTTAAAAAAAGTTCAATTTTGCATTACTTATAAATTTCTCAAAAAAAATTGAAGATACTCAATTAAAATTTTAAGAAATGAGAATTTATTTGGCAAAGTTTTATAAAAGGATGGTAAATGCTGGGGATTATTGTTTCTTGGGATTTTCTCCAAACTTATATATTAACCTTAAAATTCTTTTTATTTTTTTAATTATTTATCTCAAAAATTTTATTTTTATTCTAGATAGCATCCAATAGCAGCTCCCAATGTATATTAATGAAAACATTTTGGGACGGGAATTAAATATTTAAACTCATATATATTTCTAGAAACCCATTGAGAAGCTACCAAAGTTAAGAGGAATCCAGAGCAGGAAAGCAAACGACCCTACAAAAATTTCAATAACATGATCCCCCTAATTGTTATTATTGCCACCAAAGCGGAAAATCGCGACGCATGTGCGAGACATAGGCCAAATCCGCTTTTATTTTCCCGTGCCAAGTTTTGAGGTCCGACTATTGAGTTATTCGCTTCGAGAGGAAAATTAAATTTCAAATAGGCAGGGGGCGAGCATTAAGAGCCTTCCTTGGGAGCAGTTTGAGCTATTTCATTACTTTCTCATGTGATACAGGAGAGACGGATTCGGATGAGAGGCCATTCTCGGAACCGTGAACATTAAGGCGGGCGCCGTGTAAGCATAATGCAAAACAAGAGTCGAACCTGTCTTATTTTATGCACGCATCGACTATAAATTTGGCCCTTTTCTCTTTCTCTGAATGGAGTTTTGTGCAAATTGATCGCAACCAGAGGATGGCAGTTCCCTATCAGGAAGACAGCCATTGCAGTTGCACCGATATCAAGCCATTAGACGTTGTAAGCATGGCTTGGCTTCCACGGCCATCTTTTGCGAGGAGAAGATGCGGATCGATTGGTAACAAGGATCGTTGTAGCTCCGCTCTTCGCTATTAAAATCTTCGCTATGAGCGATGCTTTTGAAAGGAAAGCCATTTCGTTCCCGCCGTACCGAGAATTCATCAAACTGAACCAAACTTTGAATGGGCCCTCTCTACTGCAACTTTTTTGCTTTTGCTTTTTTAATTTCTTCCCTCCCCGTTTTAAACGGGGTACTCTTATCATTGGGACGCATATCGCAGCCAAATATATATGGGAATAAATTCGGAGGCCATCCTCATTCAACGCCGAAGGCTGAAATTCGAGAGTGGGATGCCAGTGGCACATTAAAGGAAGCGTTTTCGTATCGTTATTACGGGGAAAAGAGAATCATTTAGAAGCGAGATAAGGAAAAAGTCTCGCTGCAGCATAAAATTCTCGAGTGAAACCTTGCATACTCATTTGGCATTTGGCAGCAGGCGCAAGATGGCACATTTATTAAAATTAATGGCGAATAAATGCGTTACACTCCCGATTCGGAAAGTCGATAAGGCTTCAGGCCAACAACAACACTCTTAAATTTCGAAGCACCACAAAAATTCCTATTACCGGAGGAATTGGATAAAATTTACATTTGGGGTTTTTTTCGGGGAATTTTCCCAACGAATTGAATCAAATTGGTTAAAACCAGTGGTTCACAAATTGTGTTCCACGAAACCCTGGGGTTGCATAAGGCATACCCAGAGGTTCCACGAGTCACAATGAAAAAATCGAGAAGAAATAAATATGTATTCAAAAGGGATTCACGTTCTCTATCAAGTTTATATAGCTACAAGTATCCATAGTTCGTCCTACTCATTAAAACTGAAAACTTTATTTATATATAATAACTTTATTATGCAACACTTTTTAAACTTTTGTTATAATATAATATTAAAACGCTTTATCTTTATATATATGCTTCCTTCTGGATAGAGAACATTCTATTATTGTTTATTATCTCTTGTTCCACGACATAATTTCTACTCGTTAGTTAACAAAATGCCTTGCAAAACTAAATAGTTTTTTAATGAAAATTCATTTTTTTGTATTTGTGGTAAAAATGCCTATAATGAAGGAGAAGAAACAACTTAACAGATTTGATGCTATAATCTAAATTTATCAAGAACAGCATCTAAATTTTAGGTTAAAAATTCACACGAAATACACAGGTTTTCTCATACAGCTATAAACATTTTAATGCCATTCAGAGCATTGTGCTTAAATGAAATATATTTTTCAACGCGAGTGGCTTCAGAAACAAAGTTTAAAACATATTAAACTCTGAATAAGTAACGCAAATGCATTTAATCTCAATAGACCTAGACTTCTACAGTTTGTGTAAAAAAAAAGTAAGCACGTATCCCAGTTATTAAATAATGCATGGATAAGTGACACTTGGATCACAAATTAATATTATTAATGAGTAAAATTTTATTATAAAACTAGATTATAATTTTTTAATAATAAATTCAGTTTTGTTATTGCCTTTACATAAAGTTCCCTTAAGGTATCCGACTACGTTCGGAACCATGATTTTAAAAAAGCGCATAAATGTACAATGTTCATGATATTTAGTGTCACTTAGATAAAAATACATGCATAAAATTGTTTTATAAGGACATTATGATGAAAAAAATTATTTAAATACAATATTCTAGCAAAAAAATAATTTATAATAACCTTTTTTTTTAAATATCCTCCTTTTGTAAAAAATGCTTCTATTGTATTAATATTTTGCCTGTATATTGCTCAGACATCTGTACAGAGGCTCAGCTATGATTTTTGAAAAATTCACATTATTTCCAGAGTTACAACCATTTGAAATAATTATTGGCGTATTTTCTTAAAATTTCTCCCTTCTGTTTTCGTAAATCACGGATAAACCGACTTCCAAGTTATGCATTTCAAATATTCTAGTTGAGCCTCTGTACAGAGGTCTGAGCTATATACAGGCAGAATATTAATACAATAAAAGCATTTTTTACAAAAGGAGAACGTTTGGAAAAAAGTTAATTCTAAGTTAATTTTTTGTCAAAATATTGTACTTAAATAATTTTTTATTGTAATACTATTCTCAACCCAATTTTATATACATTGTCTAATCTAAGCGACGCTAAATATCATATATATTATCCATTTACAAGCTATTGCAAAATTACGGTTCCGAACGTAGTCGGATACCTTAACATGTTGATCTACTTTAAATATTATTTTGAGATATATTCTTTGAAGTAGGTGTATGGAATGGGGTTCCACGAAAACAGTTTCTAGTTCTAGGGGTTTCATGAGGTGAAAAAGTTTGGTAACCACTGGGTTCAAACAAACATTATTGTGCTGTTGTTTTAAAAAGTACCTAAATCAGCTGAAGATTACAAACATCAGACCATCTGTCGTTACATTCGTATTCTTCATGCATACCAGAGCTAAACAATGTAGTAAATAATTGCAACAAAAAGTTCTTAACAGCAACTCAACATTTAACACATTTATTCGTAATTGAAAGATAGTACAAACAAAGGCGGATGGATAGAGGTTTTCTGCTTTGAAATGGAGATCACGTCTGGAACCGCCATTCTGATCCCGTTTAGATACGTTTGCTGTATCATTTAGAAATATCCGATCTTTCAAGCGTTACTGTTGTATCATCGGGACAAATTATTAGTATTTAATGAAGTTGATAGACATCTCTTTACTTTCATTGTAGACGTGCGCTGATTTGAAACAACGGGAAAAGGATACTAGTAGCTTCTTTGACAAGGTAATTTATTTTTCTTATGTTGTTGAATTACTGATTTCATAACAATGTAAAACTATTGTATGGAAAGCTTAAGATAAAAAGTTTTAATCAATTCAGTATAAAATTTTAAAATATATTCGCGTTATTGAAATATTTTTTTTTCAAGATAGTAGCATACACCTTGATAAAGAAAAATTGAATTTTTATTATAGCAGCATTGATAAAAAGTAAAATAATGAATTCATTCTCAAAAGTAATTCTCAGTATGTTCTAAGTGAGTTTCCTAGATGTTTTTAAATTAAGAGGGATTGAATATATATGCATGATACATAGGTTTCTAAGTGATGTAAATATGTCTTAATTGTTCTGTAATTTCCGGCACTGAAATATAAGCAGAACGTAGTTCCCATTCGGCATCTAATTTGCATTAAGTTTTGCTTTTCCTATGCTATCAGTTATTGTCATACTGTATAGTCATCGCGGTCTGTTTTTCTGTTAGGGCATTATTATGGCTGTTAAGGCATGGTTATTGATATGTAATGTTATAAAACGTAATTTGTTTACCTATTTCTTGTATTAAATGTTTGAATAATGTTTAGTTTTAAAAATATTATTAGTTAAATTTATTAATGTTATCATTAATATATTTAATGTCGAAAGTTTTTAGAGTGATTTACTTACAATTTTGTAAAGGGGCGAAAGTATGATCGCGTATTACATAATTTTACTTATAATTCACATTTCTAAACACGTACAAATGTATTACTTATTGATACAACTCGGAAGTCAAGTTTAGGATTAATATTTATCCTAAACATGCGGTAAATAAATGGTAATTATAATATTTTGAGATGGAATTTATTACATGTAAGACTGAAACCGAAGAAGAAAAGAATCTATATATATATATATATATATATATATATTAATTTATATTTCTAATTATAAACTATAAGCACGTTTTTTTTGTAAATTAATGCAATACTGAATTTTGACCGAAATTTATTTTCTCGATAGGTTTATTGAAATAAATAATCAAGTTAAAATTTTCAGTTAACAATCCCCAGCAATAATGTATTTATACTTTATTGAAAGGGAACTGAACATTCAGCTGTTTTCAGCCCACTACTTCAGCCTTTAACTATGACTTCAAGTGCAATTGAACGAGATATATATCCATAAGAGTCAATATTCAATCATCTCAGCACTGTTTACGAGCCTTGTATTGCGATCATTCGTTTCTGTAGTCGACTACCAACTAGGATGTTTGTTAAAGAACAGACAGATCGTTGGCGTCGTAACAGTTTCCTTTAGTGGAAATCGCGATTACAATGGGCTTCAGACTGATTTACAGTCACAACTGCTGCGATTACAAGAATTTGATTTTGTGACAACTCCTATTACATCACGATTATTCCCTCGTATATAACTCGGCTGCATGACAGCTATGAGTCGCGATATTTAGCTAACCTCATTTCCAGTTAGAGAAAAAAAAACACGTCAAGGCTCGTTCAGTGAAAGGAGGAGAGAAAATCGCTTTTTTATTCACGGTTATTGAACACTTAGCAGTCGCAAGAACACTAATATTTCACAGATGTCACACCATTGAATGCCACTTCAATGTTTCATTTTTGAGGATTTCTCTTTTCTTTCACTTGCTAGGGTTTGATGTTAAAGAGATACGCCTTTTGTCATTTCACCTGTATGTGTAGGCAAATATGAAAGCGATGAGCTGTTTTAAAACAGAACTTGAAATAGGTATTTTTTGAATTACGGAACTTGAATTATGCTCCTGCAATAGTTTTCAACATCTTGTTGATTATGCATTGGGACATACTTTATAAATAGAAGGGGGGGGGGAAATATCGTGGTAATTTTTTAATAAGCTACGTTTGAATATGTAAATATAAAGACCCATAAACATTTTCATACCAGCCATCAAAATAATTTTAATTGTGTTTCAGAAGGTCTTTTACGAATGTTAAATATTTATGAGAAAAATAGCGTAAAATTTTTGATATTCAGTTATGACTGATAATTTTGAAATTTAAGGCTGTCTTTAACTAAAGTACGAAAGCCTGAACTAAACGTGGAGCATATTTTCAGACAGAAAAATGTCTCAATTTTCATTAAAATTTGCAACGTTACATAATTCATACAACTGTTTATAATAGTGTTTTTGAAATTTCAAAATATTCAATAGTTTTTTTCATTTGAACATATTAAGGGATTGCACATTTAGCAACGGCTTAGGAGGAAAAATGCGAATCACGCGTTATGCCAGAAAAAATGGATCATCTCAGATAAAAATGATTAATTTGATAAAATATGCTGTTCTCTATAGGATAGACAAGTCAGAATATAATATTAGTGTTTTACCTCTTTTATATTTCAAAAAAATACTCCAAATCCGGGTCCTATTCTTTAACAATTGGGACGGCATTAAATGACAGAAATAAGTGGGTTTTTTTTTTTTTTTATTTGGTTTAGAAAACTTATCTCTTCAATCTGATTTTCATCTTTTTACAAAATTAAAACTTTAAATTACTTTGTAGTGATTTTAAAACATTGTTTGGAATAAAACTGAAGATTCTATAAGCCGACAAAGTATAAACTTCCTTGATTTTAAAAATATTTGAAGAAAATTAAAGTTCTTTGTATATGAATATTTTAAGTACCATTAAGATGATTTCAACTTTTAAACGTTTAAAGCGGCTATAAGATATCCAAGCATTCGTTAATTCCCGAATGTTTTACTAATTTACAATATAAATATTTCTTTTTTAAAAAAATAATAATATTCTAAATATTCTTTTATTTTTTAAAAATAACTGATATTCCAATATCAACGATACAAGCAAATTCTCTGTTCGCTTATTTTATATAAATTCTGTTGTTATGAAAAACTAAAATATTCATAGATTTTTTTTACTTTGAAACTATTTTGAAAATTATATAACTTTATTTTGTGAATTCAGCGACATTTCCCCCTTGGTTCTACGTAAAATTTCGCGAAATACAAGAGTTGAATTCCATTTGCATAAATATTTTTATTAAAATATTTCAGTGCGTCTTTTAGTTTTATTTCAACTGTGCTGATTCTCCCTTAGAAATCGCGTATCATGAAGCAATTTTCTAAACAAAGGGCGGAAAAAATTGCAGTACAAATGAAATCGTGACGTTTGCAAAAAATATTCATTCAGAACCCCACTTAATTACGGTTTTATGCAGAAACAATGAAAAAGTGACTCTATGCATTGAAAAAAGGGAAGGAAAAAAAACTAATTTTTCTTTTTAAAAAAAGGCATGTTTACAAATTTATTTGATTTTTATTTTAAAATTCCTAAGACTAATTATCGTTACCTTCCTATATTATCATTTTGAAACACAAGAAAGGTTTTTTTAATCAAAACTTTAATTACTTAAACTGAAAAGAAAACTTTGTTCATAAAAACTTTTAGTATAAAATCAGATGTTGTAAGCGAACTAATTTTTACTCGCTGAAATATACCAATTAGTAGAAAGAAGAAATTAAAAATAAAAGCGTACACATAAAACAGTGTTATATTTCTTTTTCTTCTTAATTTTGGGAGAGAATCTATTTCAAAATTATTTACTATAGATTTATCTCGTGAGTATTATACCTTTCCCAGTCTAATTTATCGCACATACACGATTGGTAATAAATACAAAAATTTATTCGATTAAAGCTTAATAATTTTTAGAATTGTTAAAAAAAATTGAGATAGGAGGTAAATTTGATATAAACTTTTATCTAGATGCAATACATAAAATCACAAGAAAATGTGTATTCTTTTATTTTTACGATATGTATGCAAATTTTCCTTCAGTTCACGTCATGTGTTTCTCTATATAAAATAATGATATTTTTTACTCTCGTATATTATGTTAAGGAGTTCAAGTTTAAACAATCATTACCTATCTAAAATTAAACGACATGTAACCACATTTAATCTAACAACGATGTTTTTAACAAACACATTTAATAACCTGTAGTTAAGTATTTTCTTACGAAGCTGTACAATATCTATTGTTAAGATACAGATAAGAAACATGGAATATGATTTTCCATTAGTAAACTTTCAATCTTATCGTTCCTTTATGATCCATGCTATAGATAACATTAAACATTAAGCTAGAATATTGAATTGCATTTAGAGTGACGTTAAAACTCATTTTACTCTACTCGTTAAACTCTTAGATAAAGATGCATATTAGGTGCAGTTATTTAGAATTGAGAAAGCTCTTACGTGATGCTTGTTTAATGAAGACATATTGAGAAGCAGGTTATGCAACATTCAGCAGGACCTTAAGTGACTGCTTGACCTAATCGAGGTCAATGACCACTAATGTTATTCGATCGTGAAATGAACGATTATATGGGGCAAACAGATAATAATTATTGCTAAAATTAAAATTTGGACTTCATAGATTCAAACTATCTTTTGAAAGCCATTTATGAACTTTTAAGTATTTTTTTTATAGCTAATGCGCATTAAAGATGCTCATCACAAAGATTTATATTTTGAGAAAGGTTACAGCTTCATATTTTACATCCAGGAAATTTATAGCTTTGTTAATAAAAATGTACGAGTTAAATTATAACAAAAATAATGTTTTTTTTATTTTCTAATTTTTCATCTGCATCTATTGTCTAAAGCAGTGTTTTTTAAACTAAGGGTTGCGACCCCAATTGAGCTCGCGTGACTTGCAGTTCGGGTCGCCGAAAATTTTGGGATTTTTGATACATCTGTGAGCATAAAATAACTTGTTCGCCCTTAACGAATAGTTTAGTTTATTGTGTATGAAATATAATAAGGATAAGAAAATACATACAACGAAAAACGTTTTAACTTAAATTATAATAAAATTATCTATTTTAATTGTTTTGAGCATACTGCGCAATGCTTAAAGGGTCGCAGAAAATTTTTGCACAAAAAACTGGGGGGTTGCCACCTGAAAAGTTTAAGAACCCCTGGTCTAAGCAGTCCTTCTAAATTAAAGAAAATACCTCAATAGACTGATATAAAATGCGCAGTTTTAAGTAATTTTACGACATATGGAGAAGTAATTGTCTTTTGATTGTCTGATAAAAATAAATTATTTCATAACTTATTTTTGTGTCTACAAACGTAGCTTATTTCAATTCAAAAGTTCTTACAATCTTGAAACCATGTACAAAATGAGTCGGATGTAATAAGCGCCTTACGATCTATAAAAGAGGAACTATTCAAATACATCACATTTGCCTGACTTTTTACACTAGCATCTTAATGTCAAATCCCACATGTGCATAAGTTAGAAGGTCACAATGCATTACATTCCTTCTCACTCGTCAGAAAAGGTCTCTTCTCTGAATAGAATGTTTCTTAGCTTAGTCACTTTCATGTTATGCAGTTTGAAAAAATAAGTAAAATTGTCGCATGAGATTTTGATGTCACTTTCACCGATCTGTGAAAAATGCATTCTAGAAGTAAATGTAAATGCGCAAGGCATCTATCTGCCTACGTACGGAGACAAGTTTTCTAAAATGCCATGCGATTAGTTATTTTATGTTATTTTGTTGATGCTTATAACTTAAACTAATGAAAAACACCCATCAGGAGATTATGTGACAATTTAAGTTTATTAAAGGTAAAATTTTAATGAAAATTATTCCGAAATTCAAACTCTACATAGCCATATATTTAAAGTATTATTATTATTATTATTTGCACAACATATTTAACTCAGTTATAAAGGCAATTAACTAAATCAGAGGTTCCCAAACTTTTTGTCTCATAGACCCCTTGCAATGTTTTCCGGTTTTGGTAGACCGCTACTTGCCTAATATTGAATTTTTGCAGATTTATCAACTTAACACTAGAAAGACTGAAACTTAGTATATACCTATATTGCCGAAAAGCAATCAAAACGACGGCATTGTGAAAGAATGATTAATGTGTAAAGAAATTTGTTTAAAATTAACTTTTAATATTTTTTGTATTATTTACGGTCATATAACAAGTTATTAGTCAATATTAACAATAAAAAAATTTATTTCACTTGGAAAAAAGATACATTTTAAAAAATTCTAAGAAATTGTGCATTATATTTGTAATTGTTTTTCTAGTTGAAATTAAAAAGCAGTCAAAATGACTTCCTTGGGCAATCTAGTGTTAAATGTCTTTTTCACAGCTGGTATAGAACTATTTACTTTAAAAGATTTCTAACTGTAGTGAAGTATAGTGTTTAAAGCTTAAGAAACTTATGTTAATTAAATTAAATTTTGATTAATGCATAAAATAACTGATCAACAAACAAATGTTTATAATAGAAGGGATGAATCTGGTTCTTCAATAACGAATTCTCTACATTTGGCATATATCTTGTCAGGTTTAACCCGAAATCTTCTCGGTAATAGTGTTCAGTCTTTTTTTTTCTTTCTTTTTTATTTTGGAGATTGGCAACAGCGCTGAAACTACTTCTCACTAGAAAAAGAAATTAAAAACTTTCTCACAATTCTCCATAATTTGGGATAAATAATAGGTACGTCTTTTTAAGGCTAAAATTGCTGACATCCGATTCTAAACTTTACTGTAAGATTTCCGTTACTGCTCTATAATCAAATCCTCATGTAAAATGACATTTTTTTTCAATGTGACCCTATGAATTCATTGCCTAATGTGCTAAGTACCACAGACAAAGCATTCTCAAACCTTGTTTCAAAATCTGAATAAACGGAATTTAAATGTTTAATGTAAGTTAAAACGCCTTTTTCGTGGCCAATTAAGAAACTGGGAAAATTTGCGACGTCCAATATTATACTCCTTTTGCTTAATTCTGGCAAGAAACACTAAAATCATGGTCTTTATTTTGATAAAATTTATGTTGTCACCTTACAATTGTAAATTAATTTCATTAAATTTAATAAATAAATCTGTTAAATAAGTAAAATTTGATTCCCATTTGATTAAATTTTCTTTTAAAATTAAAGTCGTGTTGGTTTAATGATAGTCAATATCGTATAGACACCCATTTACACCTCATGGACCACCAAATTACTTTTTCAGTGACGTGAACCCCTTGCAGGTCGTTATAGACCCCTGGGGGTAGATATAGACCATTTTGGGAATCACTGAACTAAATTCTAAAATATATTGAAAAGCTCCAAAAAGTTATGGCTCATTGCACATTTTCTTATAGAAAATTTTATAAAATGCATGGTATGTTCGCAACAATAGACTGTTAAAAATTTAAAAAAAAAACTATTGATGTTAGAGCTAAATCCTTAGTAATCATGCTATAAGTAACATAACTTTGATAAAAAAAATACAATCTTCATAAAAGGCATTCAAAATATTGATTTTTATTTACTGAAATAATGCTTAATATCCGATATTGAAAATTCACCATTTTTATAGCATAGACCTTCCTCGTTCACTATCTTATGAAATTTTTTCTTTCTGGCAGCCCGATTTTTTTCCTACACAAAATGGCAAAGAAAAAAGAGAAAAATTTGAATTTCAGTCAAACATTGATTCGGAAACGTAGGCAGAAGCTGAAACCAAAAGGAAAATTTTCTTTGAAATAAAGATCAATATTTCTTATGGATTCAAAGATTTCAGATTTTATTTTGTGTGTATCTGGTATTTATTATTAATTGTTAATCTTTTGAATAACAGAAAGTCTTGGTTTTAACAACTGAAATTCTTAGAGAATGAATGATTATGTTTCTATCTGTATAATTTAAAAGAAAAATTCCTTTTAGTTTAAATAAAGCAAATAAAAAATGGATAGCTTCTTGGTAAATGATATAGATTTAATAAAAATTTCCCTGAAATATATTTTTTTTATTATTAGAACTCAATTAATTCTTATTTTTAAAATTTCTCGCGTTACCAATCAAAAAAATTTTGAGTTTTTGTATGCGTTTTTCCCTTAAATATTTTTACATGTAAAATTTTAGGAGAAAACACATCACTTTCTAAGTTGTAACAGATTCCCGATTTACTAACATTTTCGTTATCCATACACAAAAGAAAAGTCGGCAAGACCAAAATGGCAAAAAATTAATCATTACGAGAAAATGCAAAATATATAAATGCATCGTTATAAAGTGCAATAATAAAATAAACTGGAACCGAAAATGTATCAGCAATTAATGAAATTATTTTTGTAGCCCAATATTTGCAAATTTTCATCCTTGATTTCTCTCACTTTATTCCCTAAGTATAGTATATCTCAAGATTCTAAGCCCTCAAGAAGTCTTTTTAGTCACAGTTCATTTCACTAAATCGCTAACATTGCATTATTACATAAATCAGTACAACAGTATTATTAATATATTGACTGAAGATTGAACAATGTCGTATATAAAACATAATATATATTATCTAAGATTAACAAGTTCCAGAATGTGTAATGATGTACTTGTAGAACCCAAATCCTTAAGTAGGCACCAGAAACCATTCTTTCCTTTGAAATATTTCTAAAAGTTGATTTAGGCAGAAATTTATGTTGTTTATAGTGTGTTATCTAAGTAAATATTATTAAATACAAGGTCCATGATTGGTTTCGTAAGCCCTCAGTAGCTACAGCTTCTCCTTGAAACTTTAAATTTCTTTTATAATCAACTGTTTTAAATTTACTGTTGTGCCATTTATGTAAATCCAGGGCTATAAATATGTTTATGGATTTTCACAAAATTTGAAAATAAGCTAATAAATTATAAGTAGCCTATCGCTCTCTCTCGTTTCCTAAAAATAAACGCGTTAGGCATAAACCTATCGCAACTACTTCCATGTGACCTAAACTTGTTTGAAATTTGCACATGGCTATAAACCTAATAGTAGACGGAGCTATTGGATTGTCGTAAAGAGAAGCGCTGAATTAAGTAACTTTATCGAAGGTGTTTTTAGCTGACATGAATTTATGTTTCATTTAGATCTCGTAAAAAGGAAACGCGAAAATTCCCTCATAAACTAACGTTCTAATTGCGAATTTAAGAGTTTATAAATTAATGGTTCAAATTTTAATTTTACTGATGACGTTGACATATGCTGCGGTATTTCTTATTAATTAAAAATTAGCTATTGCGTAGTATAAAATTATGTTTCAATAAGTTCAGATAGAGTAATGAATTTTTAATACGGCATTGCTTTAACAAATTATTTATTTTCATATCTGCAATATATATTTCGGATTAAGCAATAAACTGGTACATATTAGTTAAGAAAAAAAGACGCGGTTAAAGTTGATGTATTAATTTTATGGTGTTTATTTTAACAAAGCTGCCAAGTTCATAATTATAATTTACTTTAATACTCTTCTATAACCTCTTATAAATAAATAAAAAAATTTCTTCATAGTTCAGTTTAAAGCATTTTGATTTTATTCATATGTAAATAACTAATACCTAGCCAATTTAAAAGATTCATTGATATCTTCTTATATTCAGAAAGCGCTGTTATATGTACAATACAATAATAATAATAATAATAATAATAATAAAATATGTGGATATGTTCATCATAATTTAGCAGTCCTTAAAAGGTTATTTTTTTTAATACATTGAATAAAAATCCTTAATTTACGCAACATAATTTTAAGTAATTTGCACTCTCATTTCAGAATTTAAAACACTCTAAATTACAATATATAGGCGAATGTCGATTTATCCCTCATTTAATGTATATTTTAAGCATCGATATTTAAATAAAAAAAATTCTCTAATTTATTTCCGAAAATAAATACCCCCAAGTACAAGGAAGTAGAAACTCATGTGGCAGTAAGGAAAATATTAGAGCCCAAATTCGATATTATAGATTAATAAGACACATAGTGAACATCAGTAGCGCACACAGGAATTTTTCAAGGGAGGAGTCCGGTGTCGAAAGTTTACCATTCTTGTATTATGCTCCTTTTGATTTTGTCGATTTTCGGGAACAAAACACAGTAAAAAACTAATTATTGAATAAATAATTAGCATTAATTAATAAAATGAATCATTAATAACAAATACTTAATTAAATTTTACGCACTATGTACTTAGAATTATAATCAATCGAAAAAAAATCAAGGGCTTTGGAGGGGGAGGCCGGACCCCCAGGACTCCTCCCTTGTGTGCGCCACTGGTGAACATACATAATAGAATAGATCGAATTTCCTTTCTTTTTTTTTATTCAGAATTTCAAAACCTATCTATACGAAAAACGTGTTCCATGGTATATAGACAAAGGGGAAAAAAATAAAAAATTCATTTTCATGTTAAGTACTGCTACAAGGGAAATGAAATTCAGGTATTTCGTGGTTTTTTTTTTTTTTTTTTTGTGGTAAAAAGTCTAAGTAATTTTTGTCAAAGTGAAACAGCATTTTAGTATTTTTTAACTTTTATTTCAATGAGGGGATACATATTAAATAGTAAAGAGAAAAAACATCAGGTGCATTTAATTGTCTCTTTAGTATTAATTTTTTTAAAATAAAAATCTATTGTCTAAATTACAGCGCACGATAAAACGGAAGATGGAAAACAGCTTGGATCGGGTTGTGGGGATCAACGGCGCAAGGAGAGAACTGTGTGATGAAATGTTACAATGTACTTTGCACTATTCACCACTCAGTATTCACTTATCAGTAACTATCCCTTTTGGCTAATTATATTGTAGGAAAATAATTATTTTGAGTTTAAAATAATCTAACCAAAATTAAATTTTTATCTTTTTTTTTCGAAAATTCAATCTTTTTGCGGCAATATTAAGTATTGCAATTATTATTTTTAAATGATTTTTTTTTCTAATCTGCATGGAACTTCTTTTCCACATAGGTAGGTTCCGATTAATATTTTTTTTCTGCCCATAACCAGGATCCACCCTAATACACAGATTTAAAATAAAATAATAATTTGCACACTACTTTGTTTCAGAAAGTGACAACTGTGGGAATATATTTTGGAAAAATAATCAAAATTCGAAAAAAAAAAAATTGTTAAACATACAACTTAACATATTTCACATAAGACCAAAATACGCAAGTCAGAGTCAAGCAGTGATTTAGATATTTGAATTCATCTCTGTGTTGCCATTCACAGCAGCTTTCTTGTAAAAGAACACGCTGAGAAACAAGTAGGTACAACTTCACGATTATTCAAGCGGCTAAGAATTTTTCCCATTGAATTTTGTATGAAACTAACAGCTATCGCGACTTGAGAAGGGAGGGTAAATTTTGAATTCAGACTCGTGGTTGGAAAGCGTTCCGTTTAAAAACTCAGTGCAAAAACACGCTTCGATGCATTTTATTACAACTTTTATTGCATGGTGAAGCGAGTCTAATCGGTTCTATGCAGCATTACAGATCGCAGGTTAGGCGAAGACTTAGGGGTTGTACGATGACCGTACTTTTTTTTAGCCCACTAAAGAAACAAAAAAACATTTTGCTTTCGAAGGCTTTTATGCTAATAGAATTACGCTGCTAGCTTTTAGATTAAAAAGAATAAAGCGGTGAAGGCTGGTGTAATATGCATAGTAAATAGTTTTCTAAAACGATGAATTAAAAAGACAAACTAATAAATATGCACGTAATATGTAATAAGTATGTACGGTGTATCATACTTTTAAATAAAAAAAAAATATTAATATTAGTAAAAGTAGATCATTTTTCATTTTTATTAATAAGTGTGTTGAATAGTAATGTCCAAAAACAAACTTAAAATATTTACATATACCCTATGTATTCGAATCTAAGCCACCATCAATTCTAAACCATATCCCAAATTCTCAACACGTTTTTGTGAAAAAAATAAAAAAAAATAGTGTAAAATGTTTTATCGATATCTGATATTTACAAAATTTAAAAAGAAATTAAAATGAGAACTGATAAATAATTAATAATTAATTTATTTTGCCCCAGTATAAAAAACTTTTAAACACATACATGAACCTGCAATTTCTTTAACCACCAGTATTATGTTCAATTTCCCCAGCCAACGAGTTTTTCCGCTTTCGATTCTAAGCCACACTCGATTTTCAGTAGCATTAACATTGGAAAAAAAGTGCAGCTTTTAGAGATTTGAATAAATACAATAATTTCTAATTTGACATCATTAAACAATATTAAAAAACAACTGTCTTCATGTCTTAATATATTTCTAAACTATAAACTAACTATAACGTTAGTTTGCAATATCCCATTTAAAATCGTTCATTTTAATTGATCATAATGATATAAAACAATGAAGCTGCATATAGTTAATATTGTGTCTTGTATAAAATTTGTATATAGTATTGTGACTTAAATACTCTTATTGCAACAAACAGAGTTAGTGATTAATACTAAATTTTTAACAGTGGCAATAATTTATTTTAAACATTCAGTTCTATCTTAAGAAGGATTTTATTATTCGCATGACTTGCAACTGGGGTCACCAAAATTATTAGGATTTTTGATATATCATTTTGCATAAAATAACTTTTTCACCCTTAATAATAATAATAATTTAATTATTTACTTAGATTCTTTTATTGGAGAAAGCCAATGGATAACACTTAATTGTTTATTTAGATTCTTATTGGTGTATCGATCAAATCTAAAGAATATTGAAGAAATATTTCATCCGGCGGTGTCTACTATTATTAATGTTTAATTACTACTATTAACTACTATTAATGTTTAGTAACAGGATTAAAAATAATCACGCACATCCTTCCCAATGATAGTTAAATCTTCATATACCGTTGTTAATAATCTCATAAGTGCACTCATAATGACTATACTTAAACAATTAACAGTTTACGTACAATTTACAGTGTACTTGCATTATACATCGTTTTTTTAAAATTTTGTTGATTAAAATTTCTATGTCATTATATTCAAAATAAAAACTAATTGTGGATGTTTATTACTGCAAAACAATAATATAATACAAATAAAAGACATATAAAAGTGCCCAAGTGTTTGTAAACTTTACAGGATGCTTATGGGGTCATACCACTGGTGTAGCTAGTTCTGAATGGGCCTCAAATCAAAATTCCTTCTGGGATCTATTTTAGATATGGAAGTCCTGTTAGTGGGACTATAGTTACACATGTTGGAGCCCCTGTAGCTTGGAGGCCCCGTATAATTGATACGGCGATAGCTACGTCCCTGGGTTGTACAAAGTTTTTGTACAAAAAAGTACCCCCCCCCCTCCCGAAAAATTTAAGAACCTTTGATCTAAACGATACACATATAAAATGTACATATAAAAACATTAATAAAATGCACACTTCACATTTTAATATTTATTAAAATGCATTACATTTTAAAGCATCACATCTAACTGTGAAACATTTTTGGTACGAATGAATATTTTAAGCTATCGAACGAATGAATTTGTATTTATTCTTATTTTTTACAGATAGCATTCTCAAAATTATGTCCGGTTTGATTTTAAATTAATAGCACTGTTAAAGTTTTGAAAAGCATATCTTCGTGCAACTTTAAGTACTAAAATCTGAAATAGTTTTCTATAAAAGATTTTATATAGAAAGTGGATTTTTTTACATCTGTAAATGAATTTATACATTTATATAAAACCTTTTCAATCCCACTATTAAAAAAAAAAATTCCCACATGACACGTAAGTAGATTTTTAATGACATGCAGTTATGTTCTATGCAGTTATATAAAACCTTTCGAATCGTACCACTAAAAAAAAAATTCATACACGACACGTGGGTAGTTAAAATTCCTTCCTTCTCAGAATTCATACTCTTCATAATTTTCCCATAATAGATTTTTAACTGCATATGCTCATGCAATTTAAATATTTAAAAATTTGTAATGCAATTCCTTTTATTGTGTGATTTCAACAGCCTCACTTTTCATTCTAATTTCAAGATCACTTATATAATTCACTTCTGATCTTTCCACGAGATAATCTCACACAAATATTTCTCATTTTTCTTTTTTTCTTCATAGAATTTAAACTTTTTATAAATTGTTACAAGCTTTAGAGCTTTACAGAGAATGCAATTCTGTTAGAACATGGGGGAATACAAATGATCGCTTCGTAACTGATGCTATAGAGATAACATTTAAATAAATAAACATGTAGCGAGTTAAAGATTTCTTTTAGAGATAACGAAATCCTTGCGCAGTTATTTTTAATAGCTCTTATCAGTATCTTCTTACAATATATGGTACGGTATTTATATTCTTGAAAGATAAGATTCTTTTTTTTTTGAAGATATGAATCAAATGAGTTATTTGAATACTTGTGAAATTACTCTGCCCACGCTCGTCTTGTCAAAACATTGAAGAATCTTATAAGAATTTTTTTGTTCTATTTTGAAGCAATTGCTATTAGTATACTCATGGCAATATACACACACACACACACACACACATATATATATATATATATACAGTGGCACACACAAGGGGGTCCAAGGGTCCGAACCTTCCCCCTCCCATCATCCTTGATTTTTTCTCGATTGATTACACTTCTGTATATACAACACATATACATTGATATAATATACTTATAAATAATACATCAGTATTCACAGTGGCACTCACAAGGGGGGGGGGATGAACCAAGCCTCATAGCTCTTGATTTCTTTTTCAATTGATTATAATTCTTAGTATATAGTACGTAAAATTTAATTCAGTATTTGTTCATAATAATTTATTTTATTAATTAATGCTAATTATTTATTCGATTATTTATTTTTTACTGTTTCTCGATAATCGACAAAATCAAAAGAATATGTTTGGCGGCGTATTGGGGAATGGTTGAGACTTTCGACCTCGACTCCCCCCACACTTTCTTGAAAAATTCCTATATGCGCCACTGTGTGCATTTATAATGTGTGTGTGTGTGTGTCTGTAGTTGTGTCAAAATTTTAATAAGTCTTTAAGACTCTTGTTTCCCCCCCCTTATAACATTATAGTAGAAAACAAACACATAAGGTAAAACTAAAAAAGAATTATTCATTCAATATTTGAAAATAAGTTAAAAACATTGTCTATGAGAACAAAAGCATCAATTTATCAACCTAATTCTAATTTTAACATTTAGAATATAACGTAAAATTTCAGCGAAAACCGTAACCCTTAGGGAATTTTATAACGATTTTCTTAAAAACCACAAGTGCAATATACAGTTTGTTGTCTCAGAGTTAAAAGAATAATAAAAATAAATTATCTGTATCCTTATTCAAATAATAAGTGATAAAAAAATAATGAATTTATATATATATATAATGCCTCCTACGAGAATAAAGTATGTGTAATTCTGCTAAAACTAAGGTTGCTTATCTAATAAGATCCCTGACTATACACACAAATGACTAATGCAGGGTACCGATATACTTGCTGAATAAAATCATAAAAGTGAATCTACTCGTGTAGTGACGTATATTATATGGAAATGATGTATACTCCAATATACTAATAGCATTTCTTTGGCTCAGAAAATAAATGATTTTGATGCACGACATTGACAACATTTTCATTTGATCGTTGTATGGATCATGAAAATGCAGCCATTGCATTTGAGGAGACATCAACTCTCCCTCCCCCGGCAGAACACGTGACTACTTGGAATAGGGGAGGGCAGCACGTTCTAAGGATTCGTCGACAGAAACTATGGGCAGAACTCACACAGTCTAAATGGCGGATATTGAGGGAGTGAAGACGCCCGTTCTGAGAGACTAGAATATTTACAGCAATGTCGTTAAATCTTAAAAGTTAGTCATAACATTTTCAAAACACTAAGAATCTCAGCGGAAAAAGATACATTATTGTTGAGCTTTACCAAATTTCTATAGATATTTTTTCTTTTTAATTTCTCAAGGTATCCGACTATGTTCAGAACCGTGATTTTAAAAAAGCGCATAAATGGATAATTTTATGATATTTAGTGTCACTTAGATTAGAATACATGCATAAAATTGTTTTAAGGACATTTTGACAAAAAAAATTATTTAAATACAATATTTTGCCAAAATGTTAACTTAGAACAACCTTTTTTCAAAATGTTCTCCTTTCATAAAAAATGCTTCTAAAATAATAATATTTTGTGTGTGTGTGTGTGTGCTTATATAATATAAAGACTTCTCCAGAGAGTCTGAACTATTTTTTTTTGAAAAATTCACATTATTTTCAGAGTTACAACCAAATGAAATTATTATCGGAGTTTTTTTTTTTTTTTTTT
>BMAV01000798.1:68723-87539 GCA_019973955.1 Trichonephila inaurata madagascariensis
GATTTTCCATCGGGATTATATCCTCCCTCTCCGTTTCAGGCAAACTTATAATTCAGAGTATCTCATTTTTAACAGGGATTGGTGTGATAAAATGGTTTCCTTCAACTAACCTTTAGCTTTGTTACTTATTGCCATCGAAGATTTTATGTAAGGCCATAGAAACGCAGTTAAAAAACAACCTGGGTCTTGTTTTAAGTAGGTCATTCTCTTCCAAGCGAAGATTATTAGGCAATACTGTAAACCAGAAAAAAATATTAAAACTGGTCTTTTAATTGGAAACGCTAAGCTATTATTTCTTACTATCCTGTCTCTTTCGGACCCGCTATGAACATAAAAGATAATTGTAGGCGCCATTTGATGTATAACTTACTCCTCATTTCATAGTCGTATAATAGGATGCTTAAATTATCTTAGCAGAATGAATGGTTCGTGTGTATAGTTTATCTGTCTATTGCTTGCCAATAAAGCCCATTCAAAATCAATGGAATTGATGAGATAAAATGCGTTCTCTCCATTGTATTTTTGTTAATTACATACGATTAAAATACTTAGAATGCAGATTAATTCTTTCTGTTAATGACACAAGATGTATTGAAATTATTCTGTAAAATTCAAGCATTTATAATTAATAATATATAATGCAATTCACACTGAATCGGTAAAAACATAAATGAAAAAAAAAAATACCCTTGGTCATTTTTTTCTCCTAAAGTATATTTTATTAACTCAAACTGTGCATAGTTTTACTTCAACAGAATTTTATTATACGTAGTTTAATTTTAATAAAAAAAGGTCTGTTTGTAAGAGCTTACAATTTTAAAAAAATATGCCATCAACATTTTTTACAATATTGAAAAGCACGAGTCTGAATGGTCGCTTATTGCAGTGGTTCTTAAACTTTCGATCATTGCAGTTTCCCTTTGTATTAGGTCGACATCGCGGACCCCCAAGATTTTAAGCATCTCTTCCTGAATTAATATTCTTGATCGAAATCCATGTTCTAGTAGAGATTTTTCACCGGCGGCAATTTAATGATGTAGTCCAGAATGGTACACCTTTCAATTTCTATACAAGGCGTTTCTGTGAGTAGAAAACATTAACTATCAATTTTAAAGTATTTGCTAGAGTACAGTCAGTAAAAAGGGAAATGTTAATATTAAATGAAAACTCCTAGAAAGGCGTTGGGGACTCCCAGGGGTCCGCAGACCACAGTTTAAGAAGCGCTGACTTATTGAATATTCGCAAAATTAATAATGATTAGAGAAGTTGTAAATTGCATTAATTTGTGCTTTCATGTAAGAACTGACAAAAAAGTTCTGAACAAGTAATATAAAAAAAAATTTAAGTCAGTTCCCCTACCTAGGTCAACAGAGAAAAATTTTATTTTGAGAGATTACTTTTTATTAAATAGTTACAATTAATATAAACATGTATATACATATGACAGAATCATACTAATAAGTGACAAAACAGAAAGCTATTTTCTTTGCAATTTTCCATTTTCCTTTCTATATAGCGTGTTGGACTATTTTTTTTATCATTTATTCATTAATTAAATTTAATTATTCTAATAAAATAGTATATAGTAAAAAAAGAAATCACATTCTCAGAAATTATTTCATCCCAGGTGGGATTCGAACCCACCACCTTTGGATTAGAAGTCTAACGCTCTATCCATTGCACTACAGGGACACAACGAACGATTTTCCTTTCTATATATGCTGTTGGATTATTATTTTTGTTTTTTACTATTTATTCATTTTTCAATTTAATTAATGAACTCACATACTTGAAAAAACTGTATTAACATCAAGTGACTTCCACTACAAGTTTAAAAATATGTATTTGAACTTGGATGGATGAATAGAAAGTATTTTATTAACGATTGAAAATTTGAATAAGATATATACATATACATATATATATATATATATATATATAGGGATTGAAAAAAAGAATTCACTTTTCTTTAAAAAAAATTCTCAAAATAATTGTGCATCCAATTCAAAGAAACGACTTCGACGAAATACACATTTTAATAGGCACGCGGAATGTCGTGTATTTTCTTTTGATAAATCACCAGCCACATTTTCTAACATGTTTTTCAAATGAAAAATCAATTTCAGCCTCCATCCTTCCAACGCAAATGTCTAAGTACTCAGTAGCATTTACACATATAATTTACACAATAAAGTTTCACCTTCACGTTGCGAAAGCCATTAACTTTTTCTTTCTGGAAGGCTCAAGATTTGTAAAGGTTAAAAAAAAATCTTGTTTTGCTCCTGCATTCCGTGAGGTCTGTCTTTAGAGAACACGCAATGATACGCACCGTGTACTACAAAACAATGCTCAAAAACCTCAACATTAACAATTTTGAAGTACCATGAATTGAAACGAGCATACAGAGGTGGTCAGGCGATTACTACTGTTTAGGAAAAAAGCTTTTTCTTTATTTATCATTCGTAGAAGTCGCTGAGCATGTGAAATCAAAATTATGTATATAAAAATATCTAAAATCATTTTAAGTAAAGAGCTAATAATAACCGTGCTTATTTTATAGGTTTAAATTATAGTAAATATTTTTATTGTGAGAGAATCAATAACAAACTTGAAATCTGAGGTTTCCAAAAAATTTCATGTCGATTCTCGAAAAAAATAGAGATTCACCTCAATGCTAACATGGAAAACCGTATCTTTGACCCTAGTTAAAGAAATGTGCCCTTGCTTCGATCTTGCATTCAATTAAAAAAATTACAATGACCATTTAGTATAACAATCTCAATTCACTGGTTCGTGAGAAAATTGACGATGTTAGTTTGATACGATTTAATTAAGTTATTATCACAATCCGACGTATATATATATATATATATATTATATATATATATTTATATATATATAATAGATGTAATTATATAAAAAAAGATTCATATATATAGTTTTTTCTATAAACTGCGCCATTTGAAAAAACTAAGAGAAGCCCATGTTTGAGATGAAATACAAACTTATGAAAAAAGTATTAGATCACAAAGAAGAAATATAATTGTATGTAGAAATATACATAAGCTATTAAAAAAAATCTTTAAAAAAAAATCCTGATGTTTACTATAGAGTTTATTAATAATTATTAAATACTTCTAAAAATTTTAAAGTATCAAGTGGTTTATAAATATTTATAAATTCCGAACAAACTTCTCTGTAATAAATCATATGAAATATTAATTAAAAAAAAACAATTTCAAACTTAATTCGAAAGTAAATGGTACTTTAATCGAAGTTTTTTTTTATTAATCCAAACCACGTATAAATTGATGTTTCTTATTAAAATTATTCCCATTTTTGAATATATATGAATAACTCTCCCTTTTTTTTAAATCTGAATATTCATTGTAATTGGAGAAGATTCACAAAATTATTAGAAACAAAAACATTATTCCATTTCTCCAACTTGAGAAGTACAAAAGAATCGCCACACCTCCAATAGTTCATGAGATTCTTCTCAGGTGGGTAAAACTTACATAGCTTTTGAAATTTCTGTAGGCAGGAAAAGCAATACCAAGCTACAAAGTATTCATTTATAATGTAGTACCTGCTTTCCAAGTGGGCACACCTCCTGCACCCACAGTTTCTCAGGGTGACCTTTCGACCTTTTATAGGCCTACAGAAAGGGCGGGCGCACTAAGTGTAAGGGCGTACTCAACGATAAGCATCTAGCAGTGGATAAAAAACGTTGGCACCTTTACAAAGAGCGGTGGTATAAATATACTCCACAATCTCCATCTTTCCCATACATTTTTTTTTCTTTTCCTTCTTTTAGTACATCCATTTTGAACTACTCCTGATGCCAGTTCTTGTCAAATAGAAACAGCAATAACGTAAAGAGTATCACGTAAAAATAAGCAAATGTTAGCAATTTTAATCTTGTTAAGAACTGCGGTGCTTTTGAGACTGATGTAACTTTAGGAACAATGAGTCTGCAAAGGACTCGGTGTTATCCAGAAGTGCAAATTGATTATTCTTTTCCTTTTCCAGCAAGCAGGTGATAACTCATCGCACAATATGACTGTTAACGTCGTTTATTTGCAAGAGAGTAATCGCGAAGAGTTGGATTTTTGGAAAAAAGCCCCATTCTCTCTTGTATAGATGCGTATTCTAAATTTTGTTTTGCGAATAAATCTGAATATATTTCGATTAACAGATGTTTGAATAAAAAAAAATCACGAATCGTCATTTTCACCTAATGCGAAATGATTTCCGAAGAATTTATTTATATTTTAACGATAGTACATACATAAAAAGAGGAATTTCTCTCCTTTCTTGTATACTAGACTCTTAAACCTCAAAAAATTTTGAAACTTCCAAACTGATAACAGGCAAAGTATGTTTATGCTATCATTACACGGGACAACGTTAAGATTAGAGACAAATTAAGGTCTGTTGTCAATAGAACAAAAAGACATTTGGACAGTTATTGTTTTAAGCTTCGAGTCTTCTTTGATTTGGTATTAAAAATAAGACGATTAAAATGCATTTTTAGGTAATGTAATAAAAGGTAAACTTTCAGGCACACACATTGAATTGGGGTTATATTACTTATGGCATGAAAGATAAAGTTACTGTTCAAACATGAAAAATTAAGCATATTTATATTCATATTGCATTTGTTGCTGTATAAATTTATGCTCAATTAGCAAAAGCTATTAAATTAAAAAATTCTAAAAAAGTAAAATCTTAAATTACATACATGGAAGAAATTAAATGAATATAATCACATTATAACAATTAAGAACACACACACAAGTCAAAAACACTTTAAACAAATTACTATAAGTTGTTACTATCTTTAATTATTAACTTTTATTTCATAAAATTCTGCACATACTTAATTATAACAAAATAAAAGGTTTATACAGCATGGTTTTTCATACATACATCAAAATATGGTTAATAAAAGCTGAAGAGGGCAATTTTTAAATCGACGAAAACTATGAGCTTATTTTTGCAGCAGAGTACAATAAAACAAAATATTCCAAAAGAATGAGAAAAAACTCTAAATTATCATAAATGTCTAAGTATTCAAAAACAAACAATTGAAGAAAACATAAAGACAATATTAAGATAACAATGCTATCAATGTTGGAAATATTAAAAAAATGATTGAATTAAATAATACAAAGAATCTTAAAATAAATATTGAAAAAAATATCCTTTTAATTATTAAGATTTAAAACACACTCGTATGATTTTTTCAAAAATATAACAAAACATCTGAAAAGCGAAAAAGATGTATCTATTGGAAACATTCAGCCCAATATATTTAAGTACACATATATTCAATGTGTAAAGAAATAAAAACGTGATCAAATTTTTACTTATGCTAATATCTCATTTTATGCGAATTCGGTAGAAGTTTATATTGAGAATGAATTAAGAAAGGGGCAGAAAAACCCTTCTATTTCCCTACAAATAAAAAAAAAAAATTCAAAGAGCAAAAATTTGTTTTAAAAAATCCGATTTTCATAATTTTATACTATTACTATTATTATACATAAATTGTAGAGTTTAGATTTGTATCTTTTGTAATTTTTTAATTTTTCCCATGTCTTTTTGTTTTTTTTCAACTCGTGTGTATGTGGATTTCCTTAATTACTATAATATTTAGGTTTTATGTTTTTAGAAATCATTTTCATACACACTGTTTTATATTCTTTTTTAGCGTTGCGATATAAGCAAATTTAGGGGAAGGCTGGGGCCTTAAAACAATGTTTAACCCAACAATCTTAATTCCTAAGACTAAAAGTTTTCTAATATATTATTGTAGAGAAACATTTTTATCTATAACTTATACTATATCTTGTTATACTTTTATTTATTATTTAGCTTTAAGTTAGATTTGTAGTAATTTAGTATAAGATTAATGTGAATATATATAATCACTAGTCATACACATTTTACACAGATGAAGCCTTTATTTTTAGATGTCATCAGGTTTAAATTGTCATTTCAATTTCCAGTTCATATCCGTAGCCCATTTTATTCATTTTATAGGATATTTTAGGAATGTTTATGAATTCCTGATTACTCTTATTTAATTGATTTCTATTTTGTTATTTTTCCTATTTACAATTAATATACTTTTTCCAATTTGTCATATTTATCTTTTTGCATTCTGATCGATTACACGTGTAAATTTTAGGCTTATCTGTTATACGATATTTTGGTTTCTTTGTTCATTTATTTATTTTTTGTACTATTATGTATAAATTATCTGTTGAAAGGGATTATCTGTGTGTGTGAATCCAGTAAAGCACACTTAACCCTATATCACAGTCCTGAGCCTTTGAAAACTTAAGAAAACAAAAAAGTTTTACATTTTCGTCATTTTTGTCCTTGTGACTTTTATTTATTACACTTTTGGTTTAATTGTCAGAATTGAACTTTCCTGATTTGTAGGATTTATTTACTTCGTAATCATCATTTGTTTCATGTAACACACACACATATATATACTTTGAATTTTTATTTATTTTATTTGGTACCACGCGCCTTCAAACTAGTTTAACCCCACTTGTTTTGTCCTAAGTCCGGAATTGCTTTCTGACTAGCTAGGTTCTTTTTTGTAGTTCCTTTTTTGTACTTTTCTATAAATTCGATCTTCGTGTTTTTCTTTTATATTTTTATAACATTATTTCTTGTTATGTTCATTATCTATTATTTTTTGTTTTTGATATATTATATAAATTTCTTTCATATATATATATATATATATATTTTGAACAGTCAATTAATTCAAATTTTTTCAAAACCGAGAGATGACAAGTTATATTAAAAGGTCGTAACTTAAAATATATATCTGAAATAATTCTTTAATATAGAAAACTAATTTTTTTAATAATCGATATCTAGATTTCAGAGCGAAGATTTAATATGAAACAATACATGTTTTTACCAATAATAATAGCGATTATCAATGAAAATTGAAATACATCAGTAAAACATAATAACAGTCCATAATTTCCCCCCAAAAAGCTAATATACAGAGAAAAATTTATATACAAAATAAATATCTGCAGTCACTATTTTTTCAGTAATGCTCGATACATATTTTGCTGTATTAATTAAAATTATCTAAAACCTATTTTTTAATATCTTATATGACATTTTATAGGAATGAAAAGCATTTTTTAGCGCGTTATATTGCATTTTTGTACAAGTTCCTACTAAATAATTTTCATGAATGCTCGAAATTTTATAGCATTGAATACAAATATACAATTTCCATTGAATTAAAGTACTTGAACAGACCATGCTTTAGAAATAAAGAATTTAGTTAGAATGTAAACAAAATTTAAAATCGCACAATAAAATGTTAAAATAACAATGCATCAATAATTTAATTGAGCTAATGAATATCAAAGCACCTCATTAAGATGACTTAAAACGTGTTTATTTTAAAAGTGGATTCAAATATTCTAAATATTTAATAAAAATTATACTTTAAATTGAACATTATTTAACACAAAGTAATAAGTCAAACGTAAACAGTTTGAGATTTAAATATTTTTGTCTATTATTTGAAAAATTGTATTACTTATACAATCTAAAAATATCTAATTCTCATCACATATTTAATTATAAGAGACTGGTATAAAAATTCTTTAAAATACTATGTTATGGCATTACTAACAATCGATATTAAATATAAAAGTGAAAGTCATAAAAAATGCTCACTAAAAATAGGATAGGAAAAAAGGATATTTAATTTTGTTAATATAATATATATACATTTAAAACAACTATATAAAATTTCCAATTTTATGATTAGTCTTACAATAGTTTGGTAATTGATGACTATTTACAATTTAAAAGTTCATCTCTCTCTATGCAAGAATAACTCGTATCATTTCGAAGCAACTTCTAGCATGATTAACTTAACAGATATCTTTGAAATCATGACTTGAAAGACAAATTCCGGAATTTTCGGTTATCTTTACATATTGTTAAATACTTAAATATAAATTGGAGCTTTTTTTTGAAAGAAAAATACTCAAATATTTATATCACATTTATTATTCTGACTTTATATAATATTTTACTTATGAATATAATATTTTAGTGAACGAATAATTTTTCTGTTCAAATTTATTAACATTTCCAGGATAAAAAAAAATTCATATTCCGTTTCCTCTACTTTAACAAATAAACTGAAAATTTACTTTACACTCTCTCTCTAAGATACACAAAACTCCGTATTTATTCTATACAGAAGAATTTAGGTACATTAGTTGAATGAATGGTACTTATCTCATAATCCTACAAACATTTACAAATTCTGGGTACTTTTTATGGGAAACATGTTCTAGGTTTGCTGGCAATTCCCTAATCTTAGGCAAAAACAACCTTCAAAAAGTAACTTCAAAAAAAGTTCCCAGTAGAGTTTTTGCACTTAATCATTTTAGAAAAATTATCACGCAATTAAATAAATACTTTTGCAGTTGTATGCAAATAATTTATACGAATAAGCATGTCCTTATAAGGTTGATTCTCACTACACATAACATTCAGTCATGCAACTAATTTTTAAATTTTTTTTTATTTATTCAAGCTTAGTTAAATTTTTGAGTATTCATATATCCACTTTAATACCAGAGTCCAGACAATTCACATTTATAAAAAATTGTACTTATTACACAATTTTTAAATAGTTTTATATCTATATAGAAATTTAGAGAACTAAAATGCATTGTTTCATGAAACAAAGAAAAATGTCTTTATTTTTAGTGTCTTTTTTTTTTATCTCTCCAATAAAAAAAGAACTAGCTAAACGATGAAGTATAATTCAGTCATTTATTATATGTTTTATTTTTCTAAGACATTCAAATATTTCTATAATTTTTCAGCAATAGAACGTTGGAAAAAAAAACCCAGTAAGATACAGTATGATGTATGATTTCAGGGAATTGGATAAGTTCATTTCAGTTCAAAGAAGTTTAATCTCCGGTGCTTTCAGATCTTTACACAGAAAATGCTAAAATAATTTAAAGGGATACAATTCCCCATGTTCAGTGTATTCTGAGGAAAGTTTATAAGCATATTTCATCATCGGCTTGCTACAAAATCTTGGTACAGTCTCTTTCTTTCTTTCTTTCTTTTTTTTTTATTTTTAAAGAGTTCATTTTTCTATCCACTTAAATTCCCTCGTACAGTAGACTCTCTTTTTTTATTATAATATAAAATATTTACCTTCTACAAACAGTTAAGCCATCTGTCTAAAGAGTTATTTTCTTTAAAAAAATGGAAACGAATACTTTGCATACAGCTTGCAACGGTAATCAACAAAATCCCATTATTTTTTTAGTAACAAAAGTAATATACATATATATGAAGGACTTAAAATACTTATCTTAAATAATCAACTTACCCTTGAAGTATGACGACACAGCCTGCCATCTTTTACGTCTAGAATTCAAAAGAGCACACAAAAAATGTAACTACTTGAATCTTGAGCTTTAAAATAATCTTACCTTTTGTCATATCAGGGCTCAGCATTTTCGGATGAAACGGGATCTCAAGCTCTGTCTTGTCCAGAAATCTCAGCATACTTACCAACATTTTACAGCAAGCCGACGATACTTTAAAATGTAATGTGTATTCGAATTTTCTAATTACTTTCTGTATATCTAAAAATGCTCAAGTTCATATCACATTTTAACTTTATGTTAGGGCTCCAGTAATTCAGAAATTAACTATTTTGGAGGAAATTAATTGTTTTTATTAATTATATTACTGAATTACACTGCAATAAAATATATGCACGGAATATTACTCGTTGAAATTTAATTGCTAGAAATAAAAGAGTAAAAAAAGTACCTTCTAAATAATTATAAATTTTTAGGTGCTTTAAAATATATCTTCTAGAAAATGGGGTGCAAAGGACAATTTCATATGACTAAACCTAGCCCCAAGACTAACTTTAAATCATGGACGAATGATTTTGATAGTCATAGACTTGGGACGTATCTATTTCACCGATCCAGTCTGGTGATTCAGAGACGAAAGTAGTTCAACAACAACACATTTTTTTCTTTATTTTCCTGTGTTTGGGTTGTCTCGCAAATGACTGCACATTTTCTTGGTTTGTATTCTTTAATAAGATGAAGTTATCGCTAAGATTCAGCACACAACATTCGTTTTTATGACTGCTGTTGTTAATAATATTTGGTATTTATTATAAAAATGAATTATGACTCCATATAAACAGAGATTTTTTACAAAATTGCTATAGTAAATTATCAACATTGCTTTAAATTTAGTAACAAAAATAATAGAAGTGAAATAAAAGATACACTCTACGTTTAATTTTACTAAGTACTATTAAAATAAACACATTTTGAAATAATACAATGCACTTATTGTTCAAATTATATTTCACTTGTTGTTTATTGGATGAAAAAAAATGAAAAATTCGTTTATGTACCTGAAATAAAGAAAAGAATCTACGAAATAGTTAAATTAATCAAATCGTTAGAATGTTATTTAGAAGGAAATAAAACACACAAAATACAAATATGAATTTTTCATATTCATTTTATAACCAGTTTACTTTTTAAAATTTGTCCACTATTTTTTTCTCTCTTTAAGTAATTGAGAGTTAGTTTGATTCCCTCCCTTTTAACAAGAAATTTAAAATATTATGAAAAATAGTTATTTTCAAAACTATTTAATATTACATCGCAAATTGCAAAAGAGTAGTGAACGGTTTTTGCCATAAAAAACAAATAAGATACTTTTAACATTGATTTTCATTGCAGTTAGATATGAAATATTTAGTAGACACGATTTTGCCTTCACCTCTCTCTAAGCAACTTAATGCTCAGAAGAAACCAGTTTTTCTACATTGTATGTAAGTCGTAAAACACATCTGTCATATAATACATTTTTTCTTGGATTGTTTTCACTTTTTTGTATCAATATTTTTAGAAATTTTTTGATACATGTTTGTACTATTTGAGGATCCATAAAAATATAATAATAGAATAGAAAAAGTAATTGTCAAGTCCAACAACATAATTATGTGAACATACATTATTCAATACACATATTTTTCAGCAATTTTAAAAATTAATTCAATCAAAGCAAATGAGCAAAAGCATTCAGTGAAATTTATATTATAGAATTACTATAACAACAATATAGTACTACTATAATAACAGTAAAGTATTACCATATATAATAGCAAATTATAATATTTAAACTATTAATATAGAGTAAATCACAATAAACAGTGACTTTTAGCAGTATTTATATAAGAATTTTTGAAAAATGTTTTATTCATTTACTAAGTAAATTGAGTCAGTGAGAAGTGAAACATAATCTAATTTATTGCTATAAAATTTAAAACATTAAAAGTGAAAACACATTAATATTTTCTAAAATTTAAGAATCAATGCAATCAGATTATGTTTCAATCCTTGGCAAGAATAAATTTTAAAAAATGCACAATAACAATGTTTCTTTTTTTTAAAAAAAGTGTATTATGTGATTTGAACCTACTTCTTAAAGATCTGTAGCCAGCATGGAGCGAATGTTCTGTCCACCCTGCATAAAATTTAATTTAATAAGGCTTGAGATATCTGCAAAATGGGATACAATCCAAAACAAGAGGACAGCTTATACAAATACTCTAGGATTATTTTTTAAAAAATTCTCTAAACCTATTCTATAATGTTAGTATAGTTACAAAAGCTTATAACGAGTTACTTAAATTTTAAAAAATAAGCTGTCAAAAAATTTTATTCAACATGAAAAAGATTTATTAAAAAAGAAAATATTGAACTAAAATTTGGATGCAATTTAAATAATTATAATAATTTTTTTATATTTTATGCATGCATCAATAATGCTCTGAAATTTTACGAGTGTATATATTTTTACAGACACGAATTTGATTTAATGCAAGCAACATTTAAATATACCACATGCATTTTCTAAATAAAAATAAAACACCAATATAAAATGTCTAATTCAAAACATTCATAAATTTTACTTTCATGTACTCGCCTTTTGGTCTTAAGCCTTATTATTCACAACAAATCCTATATATATTCTGTAATTTAAGGATAGAGAACAAAAACTTAGTTTATATCTTAAAAATATGAAGACTGTCTGATTGTACAATAATGCGAGAATATATATTCATTCACTAATTTTAATTTAGAATAGTGAAGGAACATTTAATAATTTATTCAAGAAGGGTAAATAAAATAAGTAATTCGATATCCGTTTTGTGTAAAAAGTAAGAAACTGAATACGAATGCACTTTTAAGCACTTGAATACAAATAAACAAGTAATATCGAACCTCTCTCGCTTATTATTCTCACCAAAATTTAGTCGTTATTAAAATTACCCAAGAGAGCCTATTTGCATAACAGTCGATATAATCTTTAACCTCCCAAGATTATTATGGGCAGACGGGACACCGTAAAAGGGCCTAAGAAGCCATTACCTGGAGCAAGGCTGCTTAAGGCAGCCTAAGTAGATGCTTTATATACAGCAACGCTCGGCTCAAAAGACGCTGATCGCACCAGTTAAATTGGGCAGTTTCTAACCCCTTTAACAATTTTCAAACCATTTGTCTGATCCTTATGGCTCCCAAATGACTCCTCGCCATGTTATGGAAAACGTAACGTCTTATGCAGACTGCAGTTTCCGTATCAAAATTCTTCCATGCAAACAAAGCGTCTCCAGAAATAATGGGAACCACCAGCAAGGAAATGGCCCGGATTAAGTGAACCAAGATAACAATGTTAGGTGATAAGGGGGAGTTTATGTGTATTAGCATTCTATAAAGAAAAGCTACCCAAAATATTATTTCGAATATCACTCACTACAATGTAAATAAAAAGATCATTTTTCAATAGATTTTTTGCATAGGCAAGATTTTCAAAGATGCTTTTTTTTCTAGATGTAAATTGATTCGAGAAATACATATAACATATTTCAATAAAAGAGAGCAAGACCATACTAAGATGAGCAACAGTTTTATGAAAGAAACTATTTTATTCATACATTTCAGAAACTTATCAATGCATGCGGTAGATTTGCATATCTTTGAGCATCACATTTTATCACTAAATTTAGTTCCATACCATTTTCCCTTCCTCAATTTCATTTTTTTTCTCGTTCATTTAGAAAGTTGACTGTATACATCCATAAAATTCCAAAACAAAATGTATTGTATCTACTCACCAGCATTTAAGAATTTCCATTTTTGAAAATAGTTCACAACATCCATTGGCAATGACTTTGCCGAAAATAACATGATTAAAGGTAATTCAAAAGATGAATGTCCTACCATGGATACTAAATGCCACCATGTGAAGCATGCTACTTCCTCGATTACTCAAAGTATTATGTTTACCTGTATAATTTCCAGGAGAATATTTTTTTTTTATCTTGTGCTATACTATCTCTAATTCATCAATCCTAACAAAAGCTAACTGGTACCAATTGCTCTCATGTAATTCACCATAAAATGCTATAAAGCATAACATTAAGGCATCAAATACCTTTTTAAAACTTTAAACACATCAGAAATCAATCAAATACCCCCTCAGTACCAATAGAGCACACAGGCTGGTTTACACCAATAATTTTCTACACTCAGTCAATTTTCAGCAAACAATATGACTATTTGGACATTATTGCTATAATTAATGTTTCAATTTTCACTCCTTTTGATTTCTCTTATTCAAAGGCAATAAATAAAAGGAAACATAGCATCACAATCAGAAACATTTCTGAAAACTTAGTGATCTAAGCTTTCCTTCAAATACTAACTGTTGTATAAGTACTTTTAACAAATTTCCAACAAGATTTGTTATAGTTCTTCAACAATATTGCCTTAACAACAAAATTCAGTAATTTATCTGTGAAGATTGCACATAAATATTAAATATATTTCTTAAAAATGTTAGCACAAACTGGATTTAGAGCTATCAACCAAACAGAAACATTTCCAATTTTCTTATCAAAATATCAACAATTTTCCCAATAAATACTCAACAAAAAAGTTATGCAAAATCTTAAAATGGACTCTGACAAATTTTACATAATATGCTAATGAAGAAAAAGGCAAAATTCTAGAATTTTCTTTTCAGCAGTAAATCAGAAATATGGTTACAACACAAACAATGATTAACACTAAAACTTTTTACATCACAAAATAACTAATCAGCAAACCTGATTCACCCGCATAAAACTGAATTTTGCTTCAAAAATGAGCAAGAATATTAAAAAGATCGACAAGAGTTATAAAACCAAGATAACGACTTTTTTCAATTTTCATTCACAAAATTCAACAAATTCATTTTCCAATAGCTCAAAGCATTTTCAAGGAAATAGTATTACTAAACAAATATCAAAATCATTCATTATTTACACAAGCAAATACAACTTAGAAAAAAGGTTTACTTGACTCCACAACAAAACACTCAAATATATACATATCTATACATAACGCTAATATTTCTTCAAAACACATTTTTTCAGCACCACTTATCCCAAAATTTCAGCACTTTACACTTCAAAAAACATTCTTTCAGTATCATCTTAATCTTTAAATAAATAACAATTCATCCACTGTGACTGAAACGACGAAATACATTTCTTCTGATCAACAGTGTTCCAAGCGATCGTAGCCAATCGGCAAAAGCTATCTCCAATTTGTAAACAGCGGTACTTTTTATTTACCCGACGCTACCCCATCCAACCGCCTCTCTGTGACGTTTCTCGAGCGGCGAAGTGTACACAAAACGACCGCGGTTAGGCCTAAGGCAACTACAACAAAAGGCGAGTACACATAAAAAAAGGCTGGAAACATCTTACCCGCTATGGTCATCCAGGGGTAACGGGGAACGTCTGGTATAGGGTCCAGTTGCCGGTAGCCCAGTTGAGAGCATGGGCTGAGGGAAGAGGCCAAATCTGCAGCCGGATGAGGCAAAAATTGCGCCGGGGCCATCATAGCTTGAGCGGCGGCAGTTGAACTGGAGACGCCGCAGTTTTGCAGGTTAAAAGCGTACCCCGTGCTGGAAATGTCTAAGCCATTGCTTTGACCCGCGGAGTTGTACCGGCACGATTTGGCCAGATCTGGATTGGAGGTGTAGTACAATGTACCAGAGACTGCCACGGATGATTGTGGAGACAGGGATCCGTAGGGGTACATCCTATGTTGGGGGTGATGGCCATAGCTTTGCAATGCGGCTGCTGAAGATACGGCATCGCTCGCATACTTGCTCCCCAAAAACGAGTCCATGAAAGTATTAGTGCTCATTTTTACTTCATTATTGGGGGTGTCACAATGAAGATTATTCAATTTCCCCGTCGACTCTTGAATAGGAGTTACTTGTCGGAGTGTAGCATCCGAACATCAGCTGCTGGCAGAACCGCGTAAACAACGCAACGCCAATCACAGAGCCTACGTTAGGAACCAGCCAATGACTTCTCGTTTCCGCCACCACGCTGGAAATGCTCACAGTGCCTCCGCTCGCAGCGAGTCGGGTCTGCTCTTTCGTTCTCTCTTTTCGCTCTCCATCTTTCGTTCGCTCGCTTTGCCCACCCACCCCTCCTCTCTCCGTTTTGTTTTGTTTTTTTTTAACGGGCCTCTAAGACAACTGTAGACTGTATTATAAATTACCGCTGCTCCCCCCCCCCTCCTTCTCCTCTGCCAGGATGTTATCGAATCGATTTTTTTTTCTTTCTTTCTCTCTCTCTCTCTTTCAAATCTCGTTCTGTAAGTCGTGTATTGTAAAGAGAGGGAATTTTCGGAGTTTGGATTTGATTCATCGAATCTTTTCCCTATCAAGATGCGTAAGAATGCATTCATATCAAGTGAGAGGGGGAAACATCGTTGCTGTTTGGAACAGCAGGTTGAAGCGTGCCTTCGTGCAGTGTAGTGAGTGATTGTCGAGTTTGTGAATATGTGTATGTGTGCTCGCCAAAGGGAACGAATGACAAATTGTTCCGTGGAATTGAATGAAATCGATGCTTGGGTAAAGTTGGAATTTGAATGAAAGCGGTTATATATATATATAATAATAATAATAATTTATGTTGAACAACAACATCGAAAGTAAGGAAATAATTCAAACTATTTGAGTTTACGAATTATTTGAAAGAAAATATTAAATATTTCTCTTTTATAAAAGAAACAAACAATAATTAATTGTTCTAGATAATTAACAATCAAAATATTGAATATAATTAAAACTTGATCATTCAAAATTTGCATAATTTGATAGTGATTAATTAGCGAAAGAAATGATTTATTAAGATATTTTATGCAATAGTTTTTTAAACTGTAGGCGGAAAATTAATTTCTACAAAAAATTATGACAGTTGTATAGGTGACCATATAATTTGAATATTGCTTAAGGACACACAGACATATATGTATATATATTCTGAAATATATCCCATAAATCTTAAGAATTTCAAGATTAATTTTTTAGTGTGGGATCCAAATGAAAAAGAAAAATAACACTTCATAAAAAAAAATGAAGCGATAAAATAAGGTTTTAAAAACTACTCTATTATTTGAATTCGATATATTTAGTTGGTTATTCTTTTATAGTAAAATATATTTTTTATTAATTAAAAACACAAGAAATTTGTAGTGAAATTAAATTAAATTAATTAGTTAAACTTGTAAAAATAAAACAAGTCACACTCTTTTAAAAACCCAAATTAAACTCTTATTTGTAATTGAAAATGAAATAAAGTTTCCTTTTTATTAAAAGAAAGGCTGATTAAAATTCCTGATATTATTATGTAAGATTGATTTCGAACATTTAATATTCATAACACAAATTTAATAAACAAAAAACACTCCTATTATTGGATTTAAAAAATTTATTAAAATTAATTTCATTTGGTTACATTAATGTAGCAAAACATATGCATCGAGGGCTGTAATATAGGATAAATAGTAACAAACTAAAGTTGCTCCAATATTTACAAGATGTAGAAATAACTAATACAAAGACCTTCAAATTAATGAAACTAAGAAATTTTATAGAAACTACTTATCTTTTGCAGTACAGAAGTGCATTTTTTTCCGGAAAAAAATAATAATTATGTAAAAATTCTTCAAATAAAAAGTAATTTTTAAAACCGAAATTCATGTTTTGTTTAAGAATTATAGGCATTATTAAAAATAATTTCTGTACTAAAGCCCTTCTTTCACTCTTTGTTACCTCAAACAATGCACACAAAACCGTACTCTTCCTCTTACTAGCATGCATTCGAAAGATTGTAGTATTAAAAACACAACAAAACCCAAATCAATTGTGTTAAAAGAATGGTAATTAAATATTATCAAGAAACAAGTAAAGAATAGATTACTAAGCAAGTTAATTATTAGCTTATATTTTACAGTTAAAAGTGTGTAAAAGAAAATAAATTATAAAAATGATGAGACAGACTCCATGAATTTATTAATTAAAACTTGCTAATCATTTAGATGTAAATATAGGATTATAAGTCATTAAACTATAATTTGAAAGAAATTATACAACAGACCCCTTAATGTATTTAGTAGCAATATCTTATTCCTAATAGTAAAACTCCAGAAAATAAAGGTGGTGATATAATCAAAATAATTCAACTATCAGCACACAATATTAATCTTAGAAGATAATCAATACACATATTAAAAGGAACATAGTTAGATGCCCAAATTCTTTAAAATAGAGTTTATTTAGTAGTAATATATAGAAGTTATCCTTGTGATTAAAGTCATGTTTTAGGTAAAAAAAATTATATACACATGCTTTCTGTTCCTATTATTTAACAATCGGTTAAAATAGAGGCAAAAAAAAAAATTCAATAAAATCTGATTTGTTTCCCTTTATAAATAAGCAGTTTGTCAATAATGCATCCAATAACTTTATACCAAAAAATGAAGTTATTTTTATATAGTAACTATAATGTACATTTATTAAATTAAAATAATCTATATTTTAATTATTTAGTCAAGGGCAGGTATAAATAAATAGCCTTTGTAAAATCCAAAGAAAATAAATCATTAGAAATTAAGTATATAATTGGATTTATTACTGTCGAAAATTTCTGTTTTCAAAAAATTTCAACTTCAAAGCTTGTTTTTTCCTTCTCTTTTTTCAGGCTTTAAAATCACTACTTTTTACGAAAGGCTTAGCTTTCTTTTGTAAATGTGAATGTGTACCTTATTATTGGTTTAATTCAGCATAAATGTTAAAATTAAGTAACTGAAAGAAATAGAATATTTTTCTGAGAGGAAAAGAAATGCGGCTTTTATATGCAATTAATTCAGGGTTGTGAACACATAAAAAGTAATCAAACTCTCGCAAAACAGTTAATATTTAAGTATAAAAAATAAGCACAAAACGAATAACATTTATGTATGTAAGTAAAATCTTAATAATCAGTTTTTCTAACGTTTATTTAAAATAAATATAATTTAATTTTTTTTAACTATTTGGAAACAGACGAAACAATATGGATTAATAAAATGTGTAAATAATTTAACCACAAAGTTATTTTTGGAAAAAAAAGCAAATTTAATATGAAAACAAGGAACTGAAAAGTTCCGTTCACTTCTGAGACATTGTTACTATTAAGACTGTTATTGCAGTATGTTATATCTTTGTATAACTGTTCAAACCAATAAAATAAATACCTCAAAGCAAAAAAAAAAAAAAGACATTTATTTTTTGGCTGTAAATGTTAACAAAGAAATAAATATCCAAGATTCTAAAGAACTCTGATGTCTTATAGTA
>BMAV01000798.1:95658-107931 GCA_019973955.1 Trichonephila inaurata madagascariensis
GGGGTCCGGGGTCGAAAGTTCACCATTCTTGTATCATGCTGCTTTGGATTTTGTCGATTTTCGGGAACAAAACACAGTAAAAAACTAATTATTGAATAAATAATTAGCATTAATTAATAAAATTAATCATTAATAACAAATACTTAATTCAAGGGCTCAATAACAATAAAAAATCAAGGGCTTTGGGGAGGGTCCTGACCCTCAGGACCCCCCTTGTGTGTGCCACTGCATGGGATTATAATCAATCGGGAAAAAAATCAAGGTATGAAGGAGGGTCCAGACAAGTAGACCCCCTTCCCCCTCTTTTTGTGTGCCACTCACATTGGGTGGACCGCAATAGCTTGAAAAAATTAGAAGGAGCCCACACCCTGAAAAGTCTTCCCACCCCTGATCTAAAACAACACATTGAGTTAAAAAAAATGAACATAAACCATTTTTACTCTTAAACGTGCCAAATAGAAAGCGTCAATATCCGATAATTTGTGCCAAGTCGCGCCATGGAAGTATGGTCTGATTGTTTTGTATGTACTTGAGTTGCTATTATTTCCTATAGCTGAGAAAGAACGAGTGGAATTCCCAACTATTGCTCTCGGATAAAACTGTGCAGCCTTATTCCTTTTTATGACCCACCGTTGAGGTACTGTCTACGGGGGAGTCGATTCGACCCTCCTTTCGACGCATTTGCAAGATGAAAGAGAGGAGTCAGTGCGTCCTGTTACTGCTATTACCCAATCAAAGTAGATCGTTTCGTAAATGACACAGGAATGCCGCTTGCTGATTTTTTTGGACTGGCAACTTTTTCGTTGTTTTTTCAGTTGTTTTCGGTGCCTTTTCAATTTCTGTCTGCACTAAATGTTAAATGGCAAGAACCAAATTTTTTTAGAATACTTTTTCAAACGGAAAAGAGCGTTATTATAAGTATCATATTCTTATTTCACTATATCAAATAGACAATAACATACAACTTAGAGCAAATTCAATCACTCTTTTTTTCTAATATGCATGTCTCCCCAATTCTCTCTTTTAGATGCCAAATTTATTTTTAATTTTATATATTATGGCAAAATATTGCTTATCAATGAATATTTTTAAATTTTAAGGATACAGTGTAAGAAACTGTGTATACTTTTATTAATACATAACTGCATTAATAAAAGTATACACATATAATACTGTAACTTATATTAAAAGGCTGTAATATTCTTTTATCTGAAAAAAAAATACTCCGAAATTATAAGTTCCGTTCTTTAAATTTTTGTGAAGACAAGCTTAAAGATATATCTAAGCAATAAGGACTTTTCTATTTTTTTTTTTTTTTCCATTTTACAATAAGAAAAAGAAATTAATCACAACACTTTACCCAGTACATACAATACCAGCTACATTGATAATAACTAATAATTATCTCATATTTAAAAGGGAATTGTCATTTAATAAAAGTAAATTCTTTTGTAGTTATTTTACTCCTTTCAGAAATTAATACGCAAAATATAAGATTCAAGAAGAAAGAAATTAAGTCTTTCATCAAAATAATAATAATAAACTGATTATTAAGCAAAAAGAAATAAAAAAACTGTCCATCAAAATATTAATAATAATAAATCGTTTATGATTCTGAAACTACAGAAAGATATCCCGGAGATGAGTTTACTTTTCGAAAATTGCATTAAAATAATGGGTAGTATTGTAGTATATTTAATTTTTGTACTCTTATATCAAAAAAGATACTGAAAAAAAGCATTTTGTTTGTGCTTCACAAAATCAGTTGTAATAATTCACATTATAATCTATTTTACATTTTGAAAGGGACAATCGTTTAAAAAAAATTAACCTAAACGAATCATATGCTTATTCATAGCTATATTCACATACTTAAATGATTTTATAATTTTTGTGAATAGATTTAAACATTTGATGTTATAAACTGGCATTTTATTGTGTTTAATGCAACTTCTACGAATATAATGTTCCTTGTCAAGTATGAGTGCCAATTACCATTGAATATGTTTGTGGTTACCCCAAACATTTTGAACAAAAATATATCTTCATTTTTATATAGATCGTATTCAAACGCTTAAGTTCTTAATTTTAAAAAAAGAAAAAAGAAAAAAACCTACAATAAGTTTACAAAAAATTTTAAGAATATCATTCTTAAAGTTAATTTAATTGCTTAAAAGGGTAGTGAAATGTAAGGTTGAATTTTTTAAAAAAGGGGGATAGAAAGAAAACCTTAAGATGACCTTTATTTACTCATTGCTTAACCCTAATTTAACTGTCAGATGGGATATATAGACATATTTGAAAAAGAAATCACCCTAAATTTTATTTAAAAAATTCGATCATTGTGATTTAAGAATTGCTCTTAATAGAAAAAATTATGTGTTTTCCATTTGTTAATAGTATTTATGCTTAAACATCAGGAAAAAATATATTATAAACGTCAACATACTAATTTTGAATTCAAAATCATTATTTTAATGCAAAGAATACGTATTTATATTCCCGCAATTTTTCACATGAATATTCACTGAAATTTATACGTCTTTAAGTTTAAAAAATTCTGATTTTCCATTAAAAATGTAATACTTTTTTTCATTGATCACATTGCTTTTCTTCATGAAAATTGCCACACAGCAATCATTTTTTCACCGATTGTATTATTATAAAGATATATCTGCCATTGGTGCAGCTTTAAAAGTTGCATTTTTTTACACACAGTTGCCTATTGAAAAGAAACGTTAAACATTTTGTATTACCCAGTAACATTTTTACTGCTTCCTTTAATGATCACGTCTCGTACAAAATATGAAATGAAAAAAAATTAAGACTTTCTAAAAAACTATGCATTATATCGATCCAATTTCAAACGGCTAAAGCCAAGGGAAATAAAAAAAAAACTCAGTTTTTATTTCCCCCCACATCTTTTCTCTTCCTCAAAATAAAATAAAAACAAAGTGGAAATTCCAATAACAATTACAAGTAAGGATGAATTTCATAATCCATGGTAAATGAATCTGCGGTTAATTATCAAAGCATTTAATTACGGCCGTCGTACGATTTTCACCATTCCTTCAAATGTCTCAATAGCCATTGAAATCTAACTGTATGGGGTTGTTAACGGGAATATTTTTATCGATCGCAAGGTGGAAAAGGGGGAAGGGATAAAAATGGCTTTTAAAGCTTGTTACAGATGTAGCAATTCACAGAGTTCCCCACCATTACACAGATGCTGAATGAATTCTAAGAAAGCTATTTCAGTCCATCAATTAAAGCCAACAACACTGAGCATTCTCCTAGCTAGTGGTTTAGGGAGGGGGACATTGATATACGGGTTATGAACACGTACCTTCATCGTCATGCCATCCAGTCAAATAGTTCTTATAATGAGCGGCATAGCAAGAACAAACCAAGAAACGATTTGGATATTTATGAACTCGCGTTACAACGGTCGTAAATATGGTGAACGGGGGGAAATCTAATTACTTGGATTCTATTATATCTCTTCCTTCTTCGCCGACACGAGAAGTTGATGTTAGGCGGAACTTTAGAGATCCGGCAAACAGTCTGGGGCCCTAATGACTGGCACGTTATATTAATGCCGACAAGAATCCATTTTTGTTGTCAAGTCCACGTTGATAAACGAGCGTTTACGCTTTCAAAAGGTAGTGTTGACCGAATTGAAAACATCTATGCTTGTCAGGAAAATTTTCAGAGAAGCTGAAATATGAATTATGTAAAGGTTTAGCTTGACAGGTAAAACTGAAATGAGTGGGAGCTACTATTATTTTGTATAATCATCGCTAAAATTACAGTAGAATCTCTTATCGGTAATGTGGTAAATAAAAAGGATCGTATTTTCTTTCTTCAGCAATTCCAATGAGAAGTTTTAATGATTCATAAAAGAGTGCTCAGATTTCTCATTTCATCTGATGCACCTTTGACTCATTTAAACATTCAACACTCGGTAATTATAAAATGTTTTATAGGGTAAAAATACATGGTTAGCTGAAGTTGGTGCTAATATTTAAATCAGATTTGTATGTTGATGCAAAACAATCTTTTCAGTTAATTGATTGGGTAAAAGAAAACATAGAGATCATAATGAGAAGGAAAAACAAGTTTAATGGTTATAGAATAAAATATGTTAATTCAATTTTTTTAAAATTACCGTAAAATCCGGCGTATAACTCTTACTGCAGTATAACGCGCATCTATACTTTCAAGCTGCATTTTTTAATTTTAAGGAATATTCGCCGTATAACGCTTACTTAAGAAGAAATTTGAAATGTACGTATGCAGTGCTTTTATGTTTTGAACTCATTTATTAGATAAAATAGTATAGTTCTAGTACTACACCCCTTTAAATTCATAAAGAATGTCATTTCGTTTAAATAAACAGTGTTTCGGTACATGTAGAAACCTAATTTTTTGTATGCATATTTCTTTTATTATTTTTAAAGCTATTATTTTTATACACTATGTATAACGCACACTCGTAAATTTCGATCTTATTTTTTATGTTAAAGGTGCGTGTTATACGCCTGATTTTACGGAATCTTAATTTTTTTTAATAAAAAACTCAATTATATATTATATTAATGAGGCTCAATTTCAACTGATATAAGTACAATATACAGGAAAAATTAAACATCTCTTAAAAAGAATGTAACTCTTTTTAAAAATAAAGTATATTGAGTTGGAGTATAGAAATTAATAAGTACAAGTTCTTCACAATACTAATTCAACAGTAACCAGAAGACTTAAAAATTTGTGTGATTAAATATTATAAAATAAAAAATTTTCATTTATATATAAAAATATTTTAAATTCTGAATTATATTCTATAACAAGAGCAACAAATTGTTCTTATACACTCAATAATTTTAAATGTATGATTTATTGACCTTTTATCTATGCCTAAATCAAAATATTGATGATTTCAGTTTGTTAAATTTCAATAGATTAAATAAAATATGTTTTCATTTAGGGTTCTACCTTATCAGGTTTATGAATAAATAAGGTTCTATTGTCCTTATAAATAAGGTTACTCTTTTCCAATCAGCATGTATGTATGGGATAAATAAAAATAATTTTACTTTAGGCTCAATTTCAATGTGATCTCTATCAGACAAACGCATGCAAGGAATTATTCAAAAATTATTTTATATAATGCATACATATGCATTTATTATTTTACCTATTTTATGCATTACGTTTGTTTTATTTATGTTAATATAGCTTTAGATTCATCAGAATTTGTCAATAAATATTAAAAAGGAATTATATTACAGTCGGACGTCTATTTAAAGAAGTCACTAAATCTCGAAAAAAAGTTCGTTGTGTGGAAAATTCGTTAAACAGAGGTTCATCTTTTAATATACTTTAGAAACCACATAAAACAAATTTTAAATTCATGTGTGTGAAAAAAAACACTGTATATTATTTAAAAAAAGTAATTATTCACGCTTTTTTTTAAAATTTAAATTTGTTCATCTCATATATCTCTTCCATCAAAAACATATCTACAAGGAAAACAAAAGGGAAAAAAACATTGTCCAGGAATACGCTGTATTTTCAACTTGGAATTAATAACTTCATATTAATGTTAATGAACTTTTTAACGACATTTTCTAATTTGAAACATACATTATTTTATAACTTGTAATTTTGAGCATGCACTACCACTTTGAATCCTTAAGTTTAATTGCTGATAAAATCTATTCATTTTTTATTTGAGTTTTTTCTTTGAAAAATTACGGCAATTTCACAGTTGTAGATTAGTTAGGCATCTAGTAAAACTAGTTCAAGGTCATTGAACACCATAAAATGTGCTAAAAGAGAGAATTTTTTTTAAAAATATTGTGAAATATTTTTAAAATATGGAGAGAGAAAAACGAATAACAAGAGAAAAAGTTCGTTAAATAGAAAATGCACTTCATTATTTGAAGGTTGTTTTACCAAAAAAAAAAAATAGTAAAACGTTTTCGGTTTGAAGGAAAAAATAGAGGTTCAGATTTATAAAATAGAGGCTCGTTATATGGAAGTTCGGCTGTGTGTGTGTGTGTGTAATTATTTTTTCATTTCTGCCTCTGTGAAAATGATACTTATCATATTCATTATTATTTTATAGACAGTTATAAATTATTTTTGCATTTTAATCATTCTGGTGCCTTAACATTTCCTTTTCAATTTATTGGAACTTTCTTCAAAATGCCAGCAGTATTTGCCTTGTTAAAAATATTTTCGAATGGTTCTTGTACCTTATATTGATTTCAATCCATAAAAAGTTATTATTATATGTATATCCTTTAAGGGGCTGCACAGTACCCTTTTTCAAAATTTTTTTTTTGAAACAGTAACAGTAAAAGCAATTTATGTTTTATATATTGATATTATATTGTTAAATTTATTCTGGAAATTAAAAGTCAGTTTGACAAGTCATTATTCCACAATTTAAAAAAAAAATTAAATATTTTTGAAGTTTTTTTTAAACTTTTATAAAATATTCAACTTTTAAATTTTTAAAATTATTTTAAGGGATTTATGTTTCTTAAACTATTGGAAATAAAAGTTAGTGTGGAATTAAAAATATGTTTCCTTGTTGAACTTTAATAGTTATTTTTATAGCAAAATTTTGGAAAAAAACACGATTTTTTTAAAAAAAATTAACTATTTTTTAAAAAAAACTAGAGCTCTCAGACCTAAATCCATACTTTAACTTTTACAGAAATTGTATTTGAAAGTATCTACAAAAAATTTCAAGACTCTATTTTAAACAGAAAAAAAAAGCCTTAGGGATTAGAAAACACATCTTTTTTCAAAATTAAAAGTTTGAGAAAAACACATTTAAGGTTTTTAAAGGTATAAAACAAAAAATAATAATTCCTGTAAAGCTTTAATTTTTTAACATGTTATTTTCAAACTTATGTGTGTTCTACATCAAAACACTACTTTGATTAATTATGACTGAAAGCATTTTTTTCAATTTAAAATAAGCTTTCGCATATTATTGACAGTATTTGTTAGGACGACAGATTATTCAGTTTTATCTAAACTTAATATTTTCACAAAATTTTTAAACACAGAACATTTATGCGCAAGATAGTAATGGAACAAACTTAAGCTAGAAATCGCCAAGTTTTTAAATAATATCCTAATTTTTCTCAGTTTTAAATCGGAGCAATTTAGCAAGTTTAAGCTTTTTTCTGTGACCTTAAAGTACTTTAATGTAGTGCTACAATGTGTATACTATAATGTAGTTTGGTACATTATGGAGATATTCAGTTTTCTTTCTGCAATATTTGTATGCAGAAGATTTGTATTCTGAAGTCTCATTGTAGTATCACCTGAAGGCTGGATTCAAAATTTATCATTTCCAGTCGTATTCCATCTCTTCCAAATAATATTTATCGCAGCAACCTGAGTATGTTTTGGCCGAGGCATTTTCTCAGCAGGAAAAAATGAATGAAAACAAAGTAAAAAGTTTTAAGTTATATATATAAATTATGTGTAAAAATAAATATTGGTCTTGAAATCAATCTTAATTAAGTAACTGAGACAGAACTAAAAAATTTTAAAACAAAAGCAAACAGAAATGATTTTAGTAGTGAAAATTGCAGTCAATAGCCATTTCACACCGAAAATATTTTTAATTAAATTTAGAAATGCAAAAATGCTTTAAAATGGAACCAAAACTAAAACATGGACTCAGAAAACTTGAAACACCTTAAAAAACTAATTGGTTTTTCAGATCTGAAATTTTGGGGCAGTCTTTCCAAATATATAGGTCATAGGGAGAAAACAAAAAAAAATTTTATCAATATTTTTTTTATTTTTAGGGTTTTGTTATGTGCCTGAAGTTTTAAAATAACTTTTCTCTATGAATGAAAATATTATAAAATTCTGCCGATACAGGCAAGGCAACAGGGTCAAAATAATATATATATAATATGAATAAAGTAAATGATACAAAAGAATATCCTACTAAGGTTGCTAAGATTGTAGAATATATATATTTATATATATCAATATATATACAGTGGTGGCCAAAATTGTAGACACTTTTTAAAATTGCTATGTTTTTTTAGTTTGCATGCTTATGGAAAATGTTACGTTGCACAAAATGCAAAGTATTTTATATAATTTTAAAGAGAATTTAATATTGAATTCGATACAAGAAATAAAATTCAAATATTTACAAGGCAAAAAAAGTTATGCACCAATAGCTATTGATATACATTAAGTACTGATGATAGTAGTGAGTTATCAGTGCTTAGTGGGGTAGCTTTTATTTTTTATTACAGTTTCACGTCGAAGTTTCATTGAGCTGAAAATAGTTTTAAGCTCTTCATTTATTATTATATTATGCCAGGAAATAATTATATCCTCAATTAGTTCCATTTTTTTTCATGAATGTCTCATTTGGACAAAAGCTTTTAAACGATGCCACAAGTTTTCGATAGGATAGAGGTCAGGATTGTTTCCTGGCCAGGACAACAATGATATTTAGTCAAGAAGGACATCAAATAAAACAGTAGATTGGACACTTAGAAAGAGATGTGTGACGAGAAAGTGGTTTTTCCTATGTTAAAATTGCAAGATAGGTGGGGGGCTCAGTGACTACATCTGGAGACTGAAAGTTTTGTTTAAGATGTCAGGAGACAAATTTAATAAAATATAAAGCAGGAAAAAGCTGAAAAATAGATGCACCTCATCTCTTGATGACAGAAGAATAAAAATGCTATGTCTCCAAGATAAAAGAATGTCATCAACGGCCATCAGAAGTTATCTGAATGATACCGGTGTTTCTGTCAATTCAAAAATAATTAGGAGAAGATTAACAGATGTTAGACTAAGAGGTAGAATTTCACGAAAAAGGCCTTATCTCAATTTACAGCAGCGCTAAAAAAGACTACAGTGGTCAGTGGGACACATTAATTGGACAAATAATTATTGGTCACGTTATATGGAGGGATGAGACTAAGATATCATTGATTCGGGAGTGATGGTAAAAAATATGTAAGACGTAGAATAGGAGAAATGCTACATCCTTACTGCATCCAGGCAACTATGAAGTACTCACATAGTTTTATAATTTGGTCTTGCATATCAGCAGATGGTATCGGTCACCTTCTATCATCAATGGGACAATGTATGTCAGAAAATACATTGACGCCATTCTAGAACCCAAACTTATACCTTCCATCAGGGATCTATTTACCAACAATGCTTCATTTACTTTTCAGCAAAATTCTACTCCTTGCCACACAGTAAAGTAATCGAAAGATCACTTTACGTCGTTCTAAGATCACTGAATTGTTTCCATGGCCAGGAAATAGGCCTGACACCGATTCTATCAAAAACTTCTGGCACCGTCTTAAAACTCTTGTCCGAATGAGGTACCCATGAAATAAAAAGGAACTAATTGAGGATATAATTGTTTCCTGACATCATGTAATAATGATGGAGGAGCTTAAAACTATTTTCAGCTCAATGAAACATCGATGTGAAGCTACAATAAAAAATAAAGGCTACCCCACTAAGCACTGATAACTCACTGCTATCATCAGCACCTAATGTATCTTGATAGTTATTGCGACATAACTTTTTTGCGCTGTAAATATCTGAATTTTGTTTTTGGTATTGTGAATTCAGTATTAAATTCTCCTTAGAATGATATAAAAGAATTTGAATTTTGTGCAATGGAACATTTTCTATAAGCATACAAACTTAAAAAACATGACAATTTTAAAAAGCGTCCACAATTTTGGCCACTACTGTATATACATACATACATACATACATACATACATACATACAAACACACACACACACACACACACACATATATATATATATATATATATATATATATATATATATATATATATATATATAGTCAATTAACCCAAACTATTATGTTTTCAAGAGCTGTTCCCGACTTTGGGTGGTCTTCATGGTATCCTAATCTTCCCCTTCAGTAGAAAATTTATACATAATAGTGCATAAAATTTCGTAGAAAAGTGACCAAGATTGAAATATAAAAGATACATATGTATAATGTAGGTATGTAGTACTTTATGGAATTCTTTTATGTGGCAAAAAAATACATGCTAACGTACAAAAAAAGGTCGATTGTATTTATATTAAGATATTTCTGTCCTAAGTTACGTTTTGTATTGTCCGTGTTTTAAAAATAAAACAAATTATCTTCAACTAGTTTTATTTTAGAGCTTCATTTAAAAACAACCTTCCAGAAGTGTCTATTGAAGTGACTACAATAGTTTATATTTATTACCGAATTTAATGACAGATGTTATTAAATTCTGTAATAAATACAAAGTATTTCAGTCTCTCAGGAAACAACAGTTAATCATAAAATTGGAACGATTAAACAGTATTAAAATGGTTTTTATACAATAAGGAATATTATAGACAATACATTCTTTTTAAAAAGCGAATAACTATAGCAATTATAAAAAAATGATTATAATATAATTATACAAACTAATTCTTTAATTAGATTCTCTAACCTGATGTAACGATTTAATTTTGTTAAAATTATTTTTTAAAAAGATCCAAACTTTCATTCTTAATATTAAGTCTCGACTAGCATATATACGAGACTACAATTTAACATCTAATAACTCCCATTTTCATTTAGAGATCGTATTCTCAATTAAAAAAAAAATTAACTACTTTCTTCGCCTTCCGTTAATGCACATTTGTACCCTAATAGGTTATTTTCGCGCGCCGTCGGACTTAATATAAACAGAGAAAGTAATAACTTTTGCCTTTTGCCGCCTAAACCGAGTAAGTCTAAAAAAAGTATAATAATGAAATTAGAGCTTAGCGATATACTGGAAAATGCATTGAGATTCTTTTTCTTCGTCTGCATCGTAAAAAAAGATCTTTATGTCACTATTTATCTTCAACGACTTTCAGAGAGAAAAACTCGATTAAAAAATCCATTGTTGTCTTGGTGATGCTATTGATCATTCCTTCATGGCGACCCGCAATAGCTTTGTTTACTGTTACTGAACACGTAAGAGGACATTTAAAAGCACTTAATGTTGCTTGGAGTGTTTGCTGGGGATAGAAATATGCCAGGTTTCAAGATAAAATCGGGAATGAAGTTATTGATTTTCTTTTTATTTCTCGATTTAGTATGCAAAAATAAATGCATAAACTAAAAATAAATCTACAGTGTTACTTAATAATTCAGCTGGAGTGATTTTTGTTGTCTACTATCCAGATCTGTGAAGATAGCTGGATACATTGTATCCGGACTCCTACTTGCCTATGCATTTTTGAATAGGCTTAGATGAATCCTACTATCGTTTCTCTTGAGCAAAATTTCATGCCTATCTAGTTGTTTTTACAACTCTGTAAATCATTAAAGGGAAAATAAAAGTGTCCCACTCAGTAATAAAGTTGCAAGAATAGCAAATAAATGGAAATAAGGAGTATCTTGGTTCTAAAAGAATTTCGCGTGGAAATTTTGATATCTCAGAAATCAAGTTTTCACAAGGTGAATGCTAAATGAATTCATTTTCTGTTTGATTGTTAGCAGTCAATTAAATTATAATATTTATTTATTAACGCAAGATTTTTTATTATTATTTTGGGGTGAAGGGAGGGGAAGATTTTGTGCTAAAGCACACTTCAATGTTTGTTTTATGATGGAAACATTTAAACATATCAGATAAAAAGTGAGAAATATTTATATGGAGAATTAACAACCGTAATTCATTCATTTGTTTTGATAACCCACCAGTTAAATAAAAAAGGAACTACTATCTACAGTGACGTCTTAACACTTCTTGAGGTTCTGGGCCCATATGTAAGAGTAGGCCCGGCCCTACATGCGACCCTTTTAAGGCTGTTTTCGCCATATGCACTAGAGCGTTAACTTAATGCGGAGCACGTTCTCGGACAGAAAAAATACCTTATTTTTTATAAAAATTTGTGATATTATAACTCATGCATTTGTTTATAGTATAATGTTTTTAAAATTTCAAAATATTTCATAAATAATTAGTTTTTCCTTTTAACATGTAAAGGGATAGCTCATTTGGCATTACGGTATAAGAGAAAAAATATAAAACACAATTTATAAAAGAAAAAAATGCGCCAACTGGATAAAAATGAGTAATATGATAAAATAAGAGATTCTCTACAGGATAGTGAAGCCAGAATAAAAAATATAAAACGCAATTTATAAAAGAAAAAAATGCGCCAACTGGATAAAAATGAGTAATATGATAAAATAAG
>BMAV01000798.1:108742-232878 GCA_019973955.1 Trichonephila inaurata madagascariensis
CGAAAGTTCATCAGTCTTGTATCATGCTCCTTTTGATTTTGTCGATTTTCGGGAACAAAACACAGTAAAAAACTAATTATTGAATAAATAATTAGCATTAATTAATAAAATTAATTATTAATAACAAATACTTAATTAAATTTTACGTACTATATACTTATAATTATAATCAATCGGAAAAAAATCAAGGGCTTGGGGGGCGGACTCCCAGGACACCCCCCCCCTTGTGTGCGCCACTGCTCACCACAGGTCTGGGGTTCTATCTCCGAGCAGGGCAGGGTCGACTCATCCCTTCAATGAGTCGACAAACGAGTACCAAGCTTGCTTGGGGACTAAAAACTGGGGGATTTCGCGTCAAACTGATCACCTAACCGGAGCATCCGCTCATGCACCTCAGCGCTCAAGGTCACGAATACTGAGATTGGCTCAGTAGGCCTTGGCCCTCATAGGCTGTTGCGCCACTGAGTTTAGTTTAGATTAAAGGATTATGAATGTATCTTACTTTATCTATTTATTTAATTAATTAATTGTTTATATTAACTTCGAACACTTAGAAAGACATACTTAAAAATTGGCAGTTCCTTTTATAATTTTGAACTACGATTAAATGACGACGCGACACCCAAATAGGCAACCCATTCTCCTTATTGCTTAACTTGTATTAGATATGCTATTTGAATTATAATTTTGGAACACGTTTATATCTAAGAACCATTATTATCGAATAAACGGTAAAACTCTCTTGTGACAAAAAGTGAATTCTTGATTTTTTTTTAAATAAAAATCCTAATAATTGTCTGTCAGTTTAAATTATTATATTTAATATGCAGTAGTCTCTGTTATGGTTCAGCTGTACTAGAGATTGTATCATAATTCAAAAGTTAAGCTCTTCATACAATAAAAAAAACTCGTACAGCTTCTTCATTCAAAATTTACTTCTTTTTATCTAGCGAAAGAAAGGAAAAGCGTACTTACGTGTTTATCAAAATAATGGTATCCATATTTTAAGGTAATCCATAGTGTATCCATTTTGAGGCACATAATCCTATTGAAGCAAAAAACAATGTTATCATGAATCAATACATGGTACATTTCAATACTTAAAAAAATATTTTTCATAGGAATTCAATTAAATACATCATACATTTATAAAAGCATTTGTTTTATTTGCTTATGACTTTACTAACTTTAAAAACCCTTATAAGTTATAGATTGCAATATATTTCCCTTTGTTTTTATTCATTGTACAGTTTTCCCAGAAATGAATACTAAGACAACATATACATAAATCTTTTTTTTTAAAAAAAATGGATTCTTGCGGAAAAATTTTTATATTGTTATTAAATTAGAATTGAATTACTTGCTAAGTATATTGCAAAATTGTATACACAAAAAGTATTTTTAAAGTGCTGTAACATTTTTCTAATCTGAAATCTGTAAGAGGTTATACTTTTACACATAAATTCAAGAAGGAAAAATACGAAATTATATGAATCAAATTAGAGAATCATACGTCTAGCTAGACAGCCTAGCATTCATTAAACTAGGGAGGTACACCCTGTCCCCCTAACAGCGGACCAACTCACATGGTACAAATTATACAGCTCTTCATACTCATTGCTCAAACTGTAAAACTGTAATCTACATGTATTATGTTGTTCTACTTTTCCCCCCCTCAATATATTGTAAGCACGAAAAAATTAAATTTCAAATCTCATCTCCGCATTTTAATTTGTACTTCAGTTTAGAGCTTCTTAAAAAAAACAATATTCCTAATCACCTTTTCTTCTAAACTGCCCTGAAAATTGTAATATTCACAAGCAACGTCGTCCTTTACTTTATAATGGCGTTTCAATGGAAACTATTGGCGAAATATTGGCGATACAGCCATGTTGGCATTATTAATAAATTTATAACAGCATCACGAAAAAAACCTTTTTTATTTATGTATAGAGAGATAAAATTAACATTTATTCGTGTATCTAGTATTCATATAAATGCATATAATATTCAAATATGTGAATGCGTGCAGTATTTGTGCATGTGAATGCATGCAGTATTTTATACATGAAAAACTTTAATTAAAGTGAAAGAAAATCTTTTTTTTTTCTTTTGAATTCATATGCATTGTTAATGGTAATGTGGCGAAAAAATTAGATTACAAAATTTTGATAAGATGCAGCCAATCTTCTTAACTTTTTTTACAGATTAATATAATGTATGTTGTGATTAATTTTCATTCGAAACATTTATATTAGCATTTTTATAACTAAAAAGAGAAACATTTTGTTTCCTTTTTTCCTTTAACCTTGAGATAATACAAAAACAGATAACGTTATTAAATCGAATAAAGGTTTTATTCGTTGGCAAAAAAAGCACATTTACAGTAATAAATTTTATAAGAGATGACCTTAAGAACACATTGATAGGAAATTGAAAATAAGCAATCAAGTTGCTGTATCAATAATCAAAACAACATCGGCTTTTCGATCTAAGAATACAAAACACTGGAAGGGGAGGGGGGGAAGCAATAATTTTTAAATTTACCATTCTGAACGTCATATTTAATTGCTGTAGACCAGCTAATACATTTGTAATTAAATAAACTATTGACGTATAATATATATAGAGATCTGATTTATATGAGAATCTTCCCACAATTTCACTTGGTTCAATTATTCTATCTGAAATGAAATGAAAACTTCAATGAATTAAATAAAAAAAAGCATGTGCTCGTCTATTTGTTGTTTTCAAAATATTTCTTTCTTTCTTAAAACCCTCTAACACCCATTTGAATTCTTAAGAGTAATATAACCCCAATAGACAATTTCTACTTATCTTCATAAACCTAGATTATTATATTAATTTGAAAGCAATAAAATGTATCCTGAGGAATATAAAACATAAAGAAGGTTTTTGTTTGACTGAATTTTTCCCTCAAACGTAGCAAAAAAATTATAAATATTTTTAAAAGTCTAAAAATTGCTGAATTGATTGTTTGACCTTTTCTAAAATAGACATTACTTACGAACTTATATACTTAAGGATGTATAAACTTAAGTAACTGGAAGGGGGAAAAAGAATTTAAATATAAACCTTCCTTGTCTTTTAATCTTTAGAACGCAATTTTGAGGTTAAGTAGATTTAAGTGGATTTTTTTAATGATTGACATAAGGTTAACACACACACACATTATACATTGACGAATTTAAGATGGCTGGTTGACGGAAGTATTGACTGTTGATTTTGAATTGGTTTGTGACAAATAAAATAGAATGTGTAATATTATGCAATTATTTATTGATATGCACCGGATAAGAAGAAATAATGAATGTATAAACGCAAAAGTATACACTTTTTTTCAAGTTTGAAACTTTTGTGCAAGATATGCAATTATTTATTTTTAAAAAAAGGCCACTTAAATATTTATTGGTATGTAGACCTAACACACACAATTTTTAAACTATAATTAAAAAATAATTAAATTACAAAAATAATTAGGACTTTTAGGAAACACTTTATATAATTTTTTTATCATGATATGTAAAACGCATATAGCTTTGAACCCCCATCCCCCTTTAACTGTGTGACCAGAAAATTATTTTAAAATTGCCTTCACTTTATTCTGTATTGGTTTATCACTTGAGTTGAATTTCTTAGTTTTCTCTCATTTGCTCCTATATAAACCCAAAAGTTTAAAATCAAATATATAAGGAAGTTACTTGTCCGTTTTGTGATAGACAATATTCTGCTACTGATTTTAAAAAATAAGAAAGAATGAACTGCATTTGAAACCAACCTCTCACTATTCCTTAACATAATCTGAATTTACTAAGATAGCAGTTTTGAAAAATATTTTGGGTTCACAACATTTTACAATTCTTTAAGCAATGGCGTACTGTATCAGTGGTTCTTAAACATATTCAATTCGCGATACTTTTCTTGTATTTAGAATTTAGCAAGTTCTCTTCGTCAAATTCTTACAAGTATATTTTGTGACGGACTCACGCGTCTTCTCATTAACATGTCCTTTGGGTTCTTTTGAGCCCAAGATTAATGGCAACTCTTTTCCAACCAAAACCCAAGAAGTGAAACGTGAAGGAAAGATGCAAATTAGATAGCTTTTAAATATCAGAAGTTTCAGGAAGCGGTATGGCAATTTAGGGAATGTTATGTTAGAAAGTGATACAATCGTGAAGTGACAGCCAACTGAGATTATCCCGAAGATAGAACCATTAGGTCAAGGTGCATACCATTGCACTCGAGTAAAGACGCAACTTCCTTAATATCGGAACAACGACTGGATTAATGTAGGATTGACTATTTAATATTAGGACTTGCGATATTATTGGAATTAAGATTAGGCGGGTTAGATATTGATAGTGGTCCGAGTTAGGTTCTTTCGATATTACTTATATTGTGTGTTTGTTCATCGTAGATTCTCTCATATATATTTTTTATCTTCTCTGTTAAAAGCTTAAGTTCTAGTTCTTAATAAAGTCATATTAAGAACATGGACATGTCTGGTCCTTTTGTTAATCCTACACCTCTAGCTCACGCAGATAATCTAAGAGAAGGGCACAGTAGGGGGGCATCTTCACAATTTTTCAAAACAAACAAATTTTGCTTTAATTCGAAAACAATTGATCATAGGACTTCAATTAATGAGCTTGGGTATTTAGTTTTTATCCAAGGTAACATATGGAGACTCCCGAGAAAACTACAGGCACAGACAATTCCAAGCACCTTCTTGGGTACAAGTTGCCTTATTTTTTTTTTTTTTAATTCTGCGTTGCATAGGCAATGTGATTCTTTTTTCTAAAATTACTAATTCATTAGTTATTTTTTTAGTTGCGATTTTTTTAGATGAGCGAAATGCAATAATTTTAATCTGAGTTGAAAACATAGATATTTGTAACCCTTTAAAAACTCGTCAATACTTCAATGTTCTAGGCAATTATTACTTTTAATTCGTATTAAATGTTGAATTTCTATATAATTATCACAAAACACAGTTGTATTAGTCAGAATTTATAAGATCACCTATTGTTGTGGAGTTAAAATCCTGTAACCTGTGTGGCTCTTGGGAATACACATTTTTATTTACTTTACTTAACATAAATAGTGAAGCATCAAGAAGGATTTATTCGAATGGGATGAAAATCGGTAAATTTTATACACATGTATTGAACAACGCTTACAATACCAACGGAATTGAACACTTTATTCATAAAATAAAGCTACAAGAGTCTGTTAAGTTGTTATTAGGCTGAGCTTTAACTCGTAGAGTTGGCGGATGTCCTCCTGCAAGATTGTTGCTTGGCATACATGTTCCCATTGGAGAGTTATCGTTGCTATTCATGGACGGTCGGAGAGCTGCTAATCAGAGACCATATGTACTGTACTTTAGAACAATATAGCTCTCGATCTAGCCGAGGAACACGAAGATAAAAGACGTGCCCTGAGTGGTCCTGTTGAAATGTTCCTGTAGAAATGTAAGTCCAGAGGCTTATGAAAGAAATGGCAGGATTACGCGTCAAGGTTCTGTAAGGATGTTACGGATGGCAACCACAAGGGTCCGGCTATCAAATAAAGTTACACACATACCATAACTTTTAATTGAAGGACTGTGTGTAGTGAAATGAAAATTCCATAGTAGTCCTGGACATCTCCAGACACGTCTTTAGTAGACATCAAGGCTCACTTTGAAGCGACACACATCTATTATAACAATTCTATTGCAGTCCGTTAAATTTCAAGTCTAATGCGTCAGGAACCACTGCAAACGTGCTTGAACGTGTGTAACGGTGAGGGGCAACCGATACAATGATCTGCTTGATCTCAGACCCATTCACTGAATCACCTATCGATGGTCATTGTAGTCACTGGTGTCCCAGTTACACGTCAGATTGCTGATAAAGATGCATCAGGTGCTGTGAACACCGATCAACCAATCACTGTGTCCTTGCATTCTGACATCGCTCTTGGTCGATCACTACCTTTTTAACGCTCTGTACGTCCATGGTTCACGCATACTCACCAACATCTTCGAACGGTAGCATTACTACGACACAAATGTCTAACGATCCTGCGATTCGACCACCCTGCTTCCTTTAGTTTAATTGCATATCCTCTCTCAAATGGTGACATCTGATCATAGTGTTCGAAAATCCGTCTATGAGGCATTAGCATGTTCCATGGGGGTTGATGGAGCTGATTTTGCATGGAAGTTATTCTTTAGCATTGAAATGTGTTCTATGTTATATACATCATCTGGATGTTTCGTTAATATGTTCTGGAGCTTCAATTAGTCAGTCATAGGCTGCCAAAAGTTAACCATTTGAATATACTGTCGTAAGGCATATGCAATCGCCATTTTGATCCATTTGGATAACTCTATCTTGGTGCGTGGTTGTTTATGTTATAGTGTGTTTGACAATATTTACAATTATGCATACTCTTTTACAGTTATCCTCTCAATCAAACTTACACAAACATGCTAATATAAATATGAGGTTGATTGTATGTATTTGTGGAAATCATGTATTCACCTTAATCCTCCCACAAATGTGCATGCGTTCATAGCATATGGAATTATATTTTATTTCATTGAATGACATTTTTCAAGCAACAACAATTAAGAACTTCTATAATCGTTATACAACTAATAAAGAATCTCAACGACTATTTCAGTTTCACTAAAATGAAACAGTGAATAATGATATAGTTCGATCTCTTTTCAATTGGTTTGGCTTCATTTATCTTATATTTTGTTTTTAAAGACAAAAATGTAGGTATCCGCCTTTTTGACATCATGATTTTATGCTATGGTTAATAGTTTAAACATGCTTTTCACTGGCTTTAAGTATTAATATCCGCTAAATAGTATCCCAGATGTGTATTCGAGAAAATATCTAAACTAAATAACCTGGAAATCATGCTACACTGATGCTCAAAATTTAAGAATTATGGTTATTTCTCTAAGTGAGGACAAAATAAATAAGGGCAAAATTGAATTATACTTGGCTTACTCAGAATATCAAATAAAGTAAAAAGCTGTAGAGGGCATAAAAAAAATTATTCATTGATTAATGCAAATGATAGAAAATGGAGGAAAGCAACGATGTCTGTAGATCCAAGGAAGGAAAATAAACTGTTATGTTGGTAAGTAGGGAGTGTATGATCCTCTCTTGCTACAATGCAAACATCGCAACGATGTTAATTGCAACTAATGAGAATGTGGAACAATTATTGCAGTGTCAGATTCTGCCACTGAAATAGCAGACGGGTTTTTGAACTCAGAAATGTCCCTTTGTGGAGACTGACCAGCTGAAACCCTTCATTCAATTAAGCTCCAAATATGCTGAATGGGAATTAAGTCCATAGATCTTTCTGACCATTGCAAGTGCTTGATGTCTTCACTTTTAAGGCATTCCTATATAAATTAAAAACAGTGAGACTTCGCATTTTAGTCCAAGAATGTGTATCTTTGTCACCTTGAAAAGGATGATCCAGAACCCCATCTCTGTACCCTATCCAATTAACAAAAACTCATACATCACATCGTTCCATTGATTTTCTGTCCATTTCCGAGTTCGCGACTTAATTGAAAATAGGCTTTTTCTTGTACATAAGTTATTGTGATGCAAACAGTTGGACGTCCGACATGTAGATCTTCTTCTTTCCAAGCACTACAGCCGGTTACCAGACAAGTCTGCCTCAGTCAGCTGACACCATCTTGATCTACTAGAAGCTATATCCTTCCATCGATTAACTCACAAATCCTTCAACCACTTTTCTACTTTATCCATCCACCTTGTTCTAGGTCTTTTTCTTTTCCTCTCTGGAGTTAGGAAAGGTATTTTCTTAACAGGATTCTCATCGCTATATCGAAATACATGTTCCAGCCACCTTACTTGGGAAGCCTTGATCACTTTTACTATGTTGGGTTGACATGCAGGTCACCCTCTCTGTGAATCTTATGTAAACTATTTGATTGGAAGTATTTGTTCTTCTGGTTATAACAGACTCTGAAGATCAGTCTCTGGCACATATTGTCCTTTTACATCGAGCACTTACAAATAGAAATCGGTCTATTCTAACTGTTGTCACTCTCGATCAACGGGATACAACTTGTGTATGAGAGTTTCTGATGGTTTGATACCGCTTTCACAGTCTGGAAATTATAAACTGAACTACATTTACGACACTGAATACATCTGTATATAATCACACCCTTTCTAAATGTTCAATTATTATGCATTTCAAAAAACAAGCCTATTTGTCAGAAACAATACTCATGCAATAGTTGAATTATGCACATGCCCATTGATTGTGGGGAAAAAATATTGGACGTACATTTACGTTCTTGCACTGCACCTCCCATCGTCCTATTACATCATTGATAAAAAAAACTTCTCATGTGCAGAGTAACTGGTTAACATCAATAGATCATAAATACGCAGTTTCAGGCTTTTCTATTTCCTTTAATCCTTTCATTGTTAGACTTTCTCTCAACTATTATTAACTTTGGACATTAGTATACTTTAAATTTGTCAAGCCAATAAGATAAGCCCATTTTTAATTGCGAATATCATAATTGAAATTATTTAACGTACTTCCGAATAAATCCTTTTAATTTGTCCACCAATATCTGTGATTGAGTTTTACTAATCCCTCAGAAGGAAAAGAATTCCATATCTAACAAAATTATTACCATCTTCTGTTCTTCTTTTTGTATATTACTCAAATAATTAATTGCCATTATCTGAAGCTTATTGAAAATCGCATTAAAACTGATTATGGGTTTTTGAAGAGCGTAGAACCAACTCTTTTATAACAAGCATAATAAGTAAACTGAGACAGCAAAGGTATCAGGAAATGACAAATGCAAAGTAGAAAGCATGGAAAACTACTAAAAGGTAACAAATAAGTAAAATTTTGAGAGAAAATTGTAAAAAATTACAAAAATAGAGTATGAAATAGCTTTAAAAACATAAGCAGAAGGATACATTTCTGACTATTTAAAATACATTGACATAAAGAAATGCAAGATTTATAATTCATTTGCCGTGAAATAAGTTCAGATTCTTAAAAAAAGACCGATGACAGCTGTGGGACAAAATTTTGGATATCTAAGGAGAAAACAAATGAAAAGGAGTTAGAAGATGACTATTAGGAACAAAACGGAGGACGATGACAACAGCTACAAATGCCTCTTATTTGAATATGAAGCCTAATATAGATATTGATTTTGTATATTATACTAGAATAAATTTTCAAATTGATACACGAGCCAACACTTTTAAGAAAATGACTTTTTAAATATAAGTGTAAATTAATCTAAGGGAAATATATTTTTGTCATTCAATGTAATATAGATAACAATTTAAAAAATCTAGCGAACTCCTTGCAATACAAACAGCCCTAAACAAGTACATATACCTCAGTGAAAAGGAAAGAGCTAAAGGGCTTATAATCTTCGGTGACTGTAAAGCTTCTCTCCAAGAAATTCATAAGGGTTAATCAGGACTAATTACTAGCATACACTTCGTCAGCTTCTCAGTTTGAAAAAACAGTGCATCGTGCAATGGATTCCAGCATATGTTGATATTGATGAAAATGAGGTGGCTCACATACCCTAGCTAAGGAAGCAAGGCAACTTAACAGTAACTCTAACAACTATAGAAATAAACTCATTAGCAAAATCAAGACTGAACGATGGAAAATCAAGCTGAAACACCAAATTCCTGAAATTAATACAAGAAGAAGCTCAGCAAGTACATTAACAAGACTTAGAACAGGACGCTTGGGAAGCATGAAAATTCAGAAGAACGAGACAAGAAAGTACTCTTTCTGCAAACACTGTCACGACACGAAGCTTAAAACTATCTTCGATTTATGTAAAAGCATAGAACCCAAATTCGGAATATTTTTTCAGATATAAAAGTGCTCCAACATTAATATTAGATTCTGGCTTCACTATCCTGTAGAGAATCACTTATTTTACCATATTACTCATTTTTATCCTGTTGACACCTTTTTTCTTTTATAAAATGTATTTCTAATTGTTTCTCCTATACTGTAATGCTAAATGAGCTATCCTTTTACATGTTAAAAAGAAAAATTAATTATTTGGGGAATATTTTGAAATTTTAAAAGCACTACATTATAAACAAATTTATGAGTTACAATGCTACAAACTTTCATGAAAATACAAGCATTTTTCTGTCCGGAAATGTGCTCCGCGTTTAGTTCAAGCTCTCGTACATTTAGCGAAAACAGCATTAACACACACACAGAACATCTTTTCTCCTATACTTCCATTCTGGCAAAATAGTGGCACATTAGCAACAACTCCCATGAGGACTTACACGAAGATAACTGCATCCAGATTGCCGATGCTGTTTATTGGACCTTTGGTTCTATTTAACTATTGTTCATGATAAGACTCCAACCAACAATTAAATGTTATTGCTTAGAACATGAAAGGGACAGAATTGATCAATAAAGAAATTCTGAAACAATATAATAAATATTGTTGTATTAACTGTGACAAATTATGCTATTTTTGCAAAACTCAAAATAAAGAATTAATTCAGTTGTTATTTTGATTGAAGGAGCTTCACAGCCAGGTTAAGATATGGGTAACTGGGAACTTAAAAAATCACAGCAAAAATTTTTTGTCGTGTGATATAACCTACTCTCCAATGATTCTTCTATCATCCTCCAGATCTTGGTTCTCTGTTAAGGAATATAATCCTCTTTCATGAGTTTAATTGAGATATAGAAACTTTGCCTGCTTGTATGCAGCTAATCTCGTTAGATAGCAATATTGTTATTATTATTCTTATCCAAAAATTGCATTTAGTATATAGTACATCTACAAAACGATCAAATGATTTGTTGCGTAAATTAAATAAGTATCATGCTAGATATTATCATCAACTGATTGTAGATCAAAACGATATAATCATTCGTTGTCAACATTTCCTTATGCACCTTTAGTGTGATACTTTTCAAACTGATTTACACTCTTATAATCAAAATCCTGCGAATTATGAAAAATGAAGCTCCTTACTAGTTAATTATTTACAATACATAACCGTTTTCAAGTTGATTGTCCAAAAATTTCGCAAATATGGTATCTTACAGTTCCTCTGATTAACGATTTTGAAAACAATACTTATCGGAGAAGGCAATAAACTTTCAACCAATAAGAATACAATTATGGATGAATGCATGGAATAACTTATGAATTTTCACAGAATATTATAATTCTCTAAGAATTGTTATATAATCCTATAAATTTGATCAATTGCTTCAGATATGAGGAGAGATACCAATTTTAATTTCTTTTTATGGAATTAGAATTAAAAAAATAAATTTTGAAGAATTCACTGCTTCAGGATGAGATTAATTGTTTATTAACATTGCGCTTCGAAGCAATGTGATTCGAATTGTCACCAATACTATTGGTGACGATTGTAATTTTGTACTTTGACCAATTAATGAAGATGTCACCTGACCTGGTCCCTCTCTCTCCAAACTTCCACATTATATCAACGTCAGGATTTTCATACTTTGCAAGTTTATCCTACATCAGTTCCGCCTCTCGATGAGTTTTTAATAGTATCAAGATTCGAACTACAACACAACTGCAACAACGTCTGCTTCAGGCATGTTCAACAAACTTCTTAGAATTAATAACAATATTTTTTTGCCTCTGGTTACTTTCTTAACTGGAATAGATAAAGATATTCAGCAGAATATAAAAAGAAAGAAATTAATTACAAACTGATTATCAAAAGCTCTGGAAGCAGTATGAGTTTACCAAGAGTATAAGATACGCATACTTTCGTTACATTTCTCTGAGTCAATCTTCCTGTTACAAGTCAAATCAGGAATTAATGACTGATAGAGCTTTTTAACATAATCTTTAAATGTCTTGTGGCTGATTAGCATTCACAAGCACCGTTGAACAACATGATAGAGACATGACAGACATGATAAAGTTTTAATACGTATTTGGTTTTCTTCCTAATCAGAAATACTTATACGCGTGGAGTGACATACCTTACCGAATCTCAACGAAATATAAATTGAATATAACGAAGTGCATTGAAATATTCCGCCATGCTAAGCTTGAAGGATGCATAAGTATATCTGTTTAGAAACCTCTCCTAAATTAATCTGGCTGTGAAACTAGTATCATCTTCAGAGCATTCACAATTCGCTTTACTGACATACACCGACACATCGTAGTGTTCTTAGGCAATTCTTTCTATAGATTTGTTTAAATAGCGATGCGTATTTCTTTTTTTGTATACACATACTGACCAATGAATAAGAAACCTAAGATCAATATTTTATTAGGCACTTTTGCACAGATAACTACTCAGATTCGCTTGGGCATCGAGTCTACATACTTCTGGAATGCATTTACATTCAGAGAATACCATGCATTGCCTAAGCAGCTTTTTAGATTTTGTAAATTAGATGGAAGAGGAGAGTACTGTCGGATGTGAATCTTTCAACCATATTTCTTACATTTTCTAGGGTATTAAAATCCGGGATATGCGAGGGCCAAGGAAGGTGTTCAAAGTCAGACTGATGTTCAACGAACCAATTTTGAACACTTTTGGCACGACGTATAGTTGGACTATCGTCCATGAAATATACTTCACTATCAGAGTAAAAATACAACATTGAAAGGTGCACTTGATCTGCCAGCACATCTAGAGACTTCATGGTAGTTTGTTTACCTTTGAGAAACACCAGGGAATAGAAGCCAGCAGAATATGCGTCATATCATGATACTCCCACGAAATCCTTGCACAGTGCGAATAAGGCAAGATGGATTCATAGCTTCGTGGGTTTCTGGCAGAATTCGATGTTTTCCATCAGTGCGAAATAAGGTGCAGCATGATTCATCCGACCACAGTACCCATTTCCAGTCCTCAGATATCCAGTGTCTCCTTTCCCGACACCACTGCAAACGAACTTTTGCATGTAGAGTCTATGTTCTGCTGTACGATTTGTCAGAGATGACGCCGATCCAGCTCTTGGAAAACTGTCCTCGAACCACAGTTAAGTTTTTTAGAGAAGGATTGTGGGGTTTGGTTCTCACTTTTGAAAACCTTTGATATGACTGCTTTGGAGAAGCCAGTGAGATTTTCTGTCTTCGAAATCGAGGTCCCTGCTAAATGAACATCAACAATAAGCCATTTTTCAAATGGTGAAAGATTTGTCGTTTTTAGTATTTTACTTCATTCATCGTGAAAAGCACTCTTACTCCTTACTTATACTAGCATTCTAACCACGAGCAACCCACGTCATAAAAAATGCGTACTTCATCCCTAGAACGCATCTAAATGCAAATCTCAAAGGTTTCTAATTCATTGGCCAGTGTATGTATAACGCGGTTTCTTCTGACAGTGAAGTTCTCATATTAAAAGATGCCATAAAGAAACTCATGAGATAAGTTAACGCAAAAAAGAAGTGAGAACTTCCTACAATCCGTCTGTAAGATCATAAGTGATTATCAATGCAACCATCTATCTGTTGAGGTACCCTAAGAAACTCTACTGGATTAAGTTCCGGAGATCCAGCTGGCTGTTCCATTTCTGGATCCTCAAGATATTTATCAGCTCGCTTAAGTCGATGAAACCGGACATTGTGTGTGTGTGTGTTGTTCGTAAGAATGAATTTATAAAAAAATATTTTCAGCTTATGATGTAGCATAAAAAGATTGTTATTCCGATGTTTCACGGCAGAGTTCCTCTAAGGACTCATTCTGATCAATGGTCCATCTGTGATGAGCATAGAAGCCCGTTGCTCTCAGTTCCAAGTAACTTGCTCTCTCCTTTAATGCAAAGAGAAGTTTCTGTGGTGTCAATTGTAGGAATACATACAGGAAACTGTCTTTCATAGTATGTATGAAAACATCTGCGTACTATAGTAGTAGATGTCGTCCCTGTCGCAGCAGAAGGATCTGAAATAAATTGAGGCTTGGTAGTGCTATTCCTTATTGGGATCAAAACAGCTAAAAAGGGATTTTGAGCAGGGGTTATAAACCTGGAACAGCTCCTCTTGATACTGAATTTTTGGATTCAAATTGATTCTAGGATTATTGGACCACATTGCGAACATACATTAAGATCTGTGATAACTCCATTTTCATCCATTCAATAGTCCATCATCTTATCGAATTATTTCAAACGATATCCCTTGGACATGACTAATAATATCTTTGTACCAACATTGAAGATGCAAAAGAAAGATAAGAAAATTCGGCGCAAATTACAAAATTGGGATTGCCGTAATCTCTTTAAACTGCTAAATAAATATTCTATTGCTAAAAATACACCGGTAGGTACAGTTGTTTCGTAAGGTGTTTTATGGGTTACTTACATTCTCATTCATATAAACCTCGTTATTGGCCTTTGTTTTCATTTTGTTTAATGATAAGCATCAAAAACTGACTACGCCTTAGTTTTTGAAGTTCGGAGTATCTGAGTGGCTAAATTTTAAGTGCTGGGAGCAATTTGGAGAAAATGTATCTGAGAGTAACTAATAAAAATATAAATAAAGCAATATATATATATATATATATATATATAATCCTATGTACTATAATATTCTATAATATTTCTTAACAAATAATTTGGCTATTGTAAAGTCACTTTCACTGGTCACATTCGGAGGTCTTATGCTGTATCAATCAACTAGAATATTGGCCATCTCTGATATACACCTTCTAAAACAGGTAATATTTTAGTTAACTTTTGTTCCTCCCCCGTAAAATGGTGGCAATGAAGAGAATTTTCTCAACAATTCTGTCTCGAATTCTAAAAGAAATTTAATAATACTCTACTCTACTGGTACTTCCATTTATTATTAAATATTTTCTGTGTGTGGAAAAATACAGTTATTGTTTCTAGAGAGTATGTAGCAGTAATTATATATAATAAAGTATTTTTTATAACATTTCTAGAAGTTCATCATAACTGGGCATTCACAGATTAGTATCAGTAGACATTACAGCATTGGTTATAGAATTTATAGAAAATATTAAACTATCATTCAAAATGTAAGCATATTTTACCATTTACCTGGTTATACAACTGTATTCTTAAGCGTTTAATTAGTATAATCTATAACAATCATCAGTTAGATTTTGGTTTCCTATTATGGCTTCCCTTTGATATCATCCATTGCCTTAAACTTTTAACAATTACACATAATGATAAAATCTAACATTTATTACTAATTGTAATCTCATGTAACGAATTATGGTTATCTGAGGATATTTAGAGAGATTCAATTACATATCATTCCAATCGCAGGATATTAAATGACCATTTAAACCATGATTGGGTCAATATTATTTCAGTTGCCCATATTTTTTAAATTGAAAAGATAAGAAAGAACAATAAATCAAGAAATTGTTATTTGTCAAGTTTACAATGACACTTTATGGTTTTACCAATACTAATTTGTTTTTAAACTATAGCTTTCTGATTTTAATAGCTAATTGGAATAACTATTGTAGTTGGAATAGTAATTGGAACAACTATTGTAGTCGAAATAATAATTGGAATAACTATTGTAGTTGAAATAGTAATTGAATAACTATTCAATTTTCTTTGCTGATGCATTTTCTTAGAGCTCCAGTATACTAACAAGACGTATAAATAAACAAAATAAATATTTCATTAAAGTATACAAATAAAACGAATTGGAAAAAAAAACTATAGAAAAGGTAATAAGCTGTAAGAAAAGATAATAAAATACCTATTGCAGAATAAAATATAAAAGTAGGGGAATTATATATCTTTCTAGAAAAAACTTTGAAAAATTGTTAAATGATTTCGTTATTTACAGCTGAAACCTGAAGGTCAACTTTGAATTTTATCTGTGTCATATATTTTTTAATATTTAAGATTAATTTTACAATAAATTCCTTTGAAGAACGGCTTAAAATTGTTGGGTTTAATGATAATATACTTTTGAAAATTATTATCTAAACAGCCAATTAGAACTTGTGAACGGTAATGTTTCAATCGAGCAGTGTATTCGAGACCTAATTCTACTAAAGACATTTAGGGACCATACCTGGCAGGGACGTCTTAAGACATGGGCCCGGGCGCAGGGCCTCACCCTCGGTGGGGGACTCGTTTCGTTCTTTATTCTGTTTTAATAAGAAAATGATCCGGATAATTTTAATGGTTAAATATTATTCCCGTACATATTCTCCGAAAAATAGGGAATTTCAAACTCCATGTCAACTGGCTAAAGTGGTATGACCGTTGTCTTTGTCTAGGGCAGGGGTGTCCAACCCGAATGACCTTGAGGACCACTTCGGAAAAACATTATAATCTCGTGGACCGCACATAAAAATATGTGCCTTTATATCAGATTTAGAAACCAAAAACATTTATTAGAATGGAAATTTAAAACAAAATGAATGATTATTATTGTTTTCATTATTTATCATGTATTCAGACATAGATAATATAATAATGCTTATATAATATAATAATAAAATGATCAAATAATGTTTAAAATATTACAGTTGCCATTTTCTTGAAAATTACGGTGTTCCTTTTGAATTGATCTTTCGTTACTCATTGTTGAAATTTGATTGGGCTGTCATTCGCAAACGATTAAGTATACATTTCCCTTTATCTTAATCATCCTGAATACTTTTTTTAAACTTCAAAAAACATCTCTGACTGCCTCTCCCTTTTTGGGCTCTCCAAACAGAAAAAGAGAAAGAGGAAGGAAAGTCGCACAAACAGATAATCATGTACCATCCCCAGAGTAAAGGATATGCATAGTGCAATTCGGAATTTATTAAAAAAGTAATTTATTTTAGTAAAATCAAATTTAATTGTTTGATAAAATATAAATCTATTTTAATCTAAAGTACATTTCTATTATCAAAAAGGATTTATTTTAAAACATGAACAGGTAACAGGCAAATACATTGTGTATATATATATAAATTTCCCCCCTCAAATAAATTTCAAAATAAAAAAAAATTTCAAAACCTGATATTTAATTTTTTTTAAAAAAAAAAAAAGAGTCGGCGGGCCACATGCGGCCCAAGTGTTGGACACCCCTGGTCTAGGGGCCTAGGATTAATACCATAAGCAATTATTCAATTCATTTAGTCGAAATGTGACCATCGTTCGAGCTGATTTATGCCTAGATTTTTGAGATAGTGAAACGTGCTCATTTATTTGTTTTAAATTACCATTTGAACGAGTATTTGAAAATGAATGCTTTTTAATGTCTACTTTTAAAGATTTCGGGTGGAGCCTTCTTTATCATAGGGGCTCGGAGCCAAAAAACTTCAGATTTCCTTGGGCCCAGGGCCTCAAAGAATCTTAAAACGTCCCTGGGTATAGCGGGGTTTTAATGAGGTATGTTAAAGCTGTCCGGAATCGAGGTCCTCCCACTGGTGTGAAGTGGAAGTAAGGAGAATGGGTTTTCAGCACAAGCGTCGTCTTCGTCATTTCACTTCATTTCCAAAATTACAAGGTCAATCACCAATAGCACATCCTTTACCCTGATTCTGAATGCAATGTTACTTAAAAGTCAATTAACTGAAAAGTCGATTAGCTATTTAACTATATATATTAGTTATTTATAGAAATTAAAATAATAATATTGTAATAAATTTATAATGGGATTTTAAAAAAGCAAATTTAATGATCCTTTGTCTAAAGATATTGCAAAAATTACACATTTTTATTTATCTTTGTAATTTTCTCAATTTAATAGCTGTATTTATAAAATCTTATCTTATAAATCAATCTATTTATAAAATCTTTTTTTCTGAAGCTCTGACATTAAAAAAATAATCCACAATCGATGCAAATTATGCAAGTTTATCACCGTAAGATTCCTACAATTTTCTAAATGTACTCTTTAAAAAAAAGTATTAATTAAAAAGATAAATATTTAAAAAACAAACTTGATTCTCTCTCTATATATATTACATTTTTTGATTCATTCAGGGTTGCAATCCCGTGTAATATTTTCAATCCCGGGATTTCGGGATTACATTTTCCAATTGATTAGATTAGGGGATTGGACTATTTATAAAAAATACTTATATACTCATTAGCATATAGTTGAAATTTCATAAAAAAATTGAAAACATTATTGAATATTGGTTTAATATTAATTTTATTGAAACAAATAAAAAAAACGTAATTCATCACAAAAAAAATAAAAAATAAAAACAGTACACAATAAAATTAAACATTTCTTCATTTCTTGTGTTTCTGTAAATAAGCTTTTAAAAAACACACAGCTCGTCCAGAATGTGAATCATATTCAAGTGTTACCTTATTTGAAATAGAAGCACTGGCGTAGCTAGTCCTGAGTGGGCCCTGTATCGAAGATTCCTTGGGGCCCCCTTTGAGTCTCTTAATATTTTACGATTTTTTTGCTTACACGTGTTGGGGCCCCTGTAGCTTGGGAGCCCCGTATCATTGATACGGTGGTAGCTACGCCCCTGAATAGAAGATCCAGTTGCATGAGCTGTTAATAATGCAATGGAATTTGAAGTATATCAAGTCTTTCAAGCAGGTCCGGTATTAATTAACGGCATTTAATTAAAGAAGGAACTACTGTGTTAAAATCTATTCTTGAGAAGTTGCTTATATTATTGCATTGAGCCACTTAGATTTGTGACTAGAAACGAGAGCTGCATACATTTTTTTTTTTTATTTATAGCACTTATAATTGCACAAAAAATTCTACGCTTACATGTTTCATAAGCAAAATATAAACTTTCTAAGAATTAAATTCTGAGAAAATTTTGATGAGAAAAAATTTTTTAAAACATAATTCAGATAAAATTTATAAATCCCGGGATTAGTTATTTTAATCCCGGGATACCGGGGTTACAAACCCTAAGACTCGTTGCTTCTTCAAAGTGGAAAAAGAAACGGAATATGCAGATCATTATAAATTATGAATATAGTTTCAGAGACGGTATAAACTCATTGAAACGAAAAATTTAATGTGGTGTTTTCGTTTTACATATTTTAAATAAATAAATTTTAATATCGAGATGTATATAATAAAGTTCCTCCCATGATAATATTCTAATTACTCCAATGAAATTTAATACTGAAACAAAATTGATAAAAGAATAATAAAAGTAGTTTGGATTATATTTAACTCATCACTGTGGATGTAGCAATATAACAAAACATGTACGTCATTTGAAAAACATCTAATATGGTTTAATACGAAGATAAACCTTTTATTGCTAGTTTCAAAGAAGGCTAAATACCGCAGGAGAATGACTATGAAAAAGCAAAACTTAGCTCACTAAAAACATTTTTAGATGATACTAATTTTAGTTTCACTTGAATGCAACTAGAAATAAAAACATACAAACGTACAAATTAAATTTTCTATAGCCTTTGCATCAATTTTGAAAAGTATTTTCTCAATTTGACTATACTCCCCTTTTTCAACTATTACTTTTTATAGTCAACAATCATCAAATAATGGAAAAAGCTAAAAGACAGATAAATAATTGTAGTATAATAAATAAGAGTAAAAAACATCATACTCTAGAAAGGAAACTGTATACATGAGAGAACGAGTGTAAGCTTTAGAGTGTGTTTGTGCGTAAATGTTAAATTAATATTTATAGTGCTTATTTGAAACTAAGCTTTTCTTAACAACTTTTAAACTAAATTGTCAAAACATATGGGAAATGAAGAGTTGGGTTTTTAATTAACTCTGAAGTAAAAAAAACTTCTCTATATGAAATAATTTTTTGAGTTTTTAATGATAAGAATTTAAAGACTAATATTTAAGTCCCAAAATGTTGAGAAATACAGAAAAAAAAATGCAATATAGTCGTCAAATGTAACCGAATTTTAATAAAACATTTTTTAAAGAAATTATATGACGAAAATAATAAGCTTTGCACTTGCTCAATTTTTTAAAATTAAATTTCGTAAAATATGCTGGATTTTGTGACTACGGGCTTATTTTTTATCTTTTAAAATTTTAATATGAAACTTTTCTTAGAATACAGATATGAATAGCAAATTTTACATCCAAATTCAACACTTTATTATTAATTACTTAACAACTCTAAATACCTCATAATGTGAGACAAAAAATTTTCCTGTGTAAGAAAACTGCCATGTTAAAGGTAGCCTTCTTTTACCTCAAAGCATATTTAAATATTTTTGTTTAATGTTAAAGTAGCTTTTTTAGTATTAAAATCTACAGTTCATTTTATTTTCTTCATCTATGTATTGTATACTTTATGTATTGTACCGAATGCCAGATTGAGTCAAAATTTCTGAAACAAACTCTTACAGAGTTTGGACAAATATTCTTTTGAATATTCAGAAATCACCAAAAGTTATTAAATACAAAATAATTTTTATCTTTATTTACTATAATTGTTCTGTATCACTCAACAAACACAACCTGGAGCAAATTTTAAAAATAGAATTTACTGATACCCGATTCTATCACTCTCGCACACAGGTTATGCTATTTTCCAAATAAAAGATGACAGTTATGAAAAGTGAAAAAAAAAAAATTCTCATTTTCTTCCTTTGTTTCTCACTCAGCTGTGGTCAATTTTTTTGAAATTACATCTTGCTGGATTACAGCTTTACAAGTATTTTCTATTTTTATATTTTCCATGTAAAAATATTGATACAAAATGTTAACCTTAATTACTGTTACTCTACATTTTTTTACAAAAATTAATTCTAATATTTTTTAGTAATTACTTTAAGTAACAATGATCAAAGTAGAACGTCGTGAAAATTTATTATGTATAAAAGTTTCGTATTTCTTTCTAGAAAGAGATTTATAGATGTTCCTGAAAGATTTACTTAAAATGTGTACTGTATTTTATAAATTTACAGTATATTATTTGAAAAAATATTAATGTTGTGAAATTAAAAAAAAGTTTCATCTAATCTAAGCTAAGCGCTATTACTTACAAAAATAATTATATAGTTCTTAACTCCTTAACATGCATGACCGAGTTAATTCGATCAAGCTGAAGTGTCCAAACTGTGCATGATCGAAATAATTCGAGCGGAATTGTATTTTACGCTGCTGTAATTTTCACACTCGAATATAAGCGATCGCCATATGCACTCGTGAAACTAATTGCAATTCGTCTTCGTGGTTTCTTAAATTTAGATAAATATTATAAAAAAGTATTATTTCATTTGCTGGACATCAGCATTTAGGACTGTTGTTTGGTATTAAAAAAATTGAGATGAAAAAAAAATTTAGATTTTAGAACCAAATTAGAAGAAAAAGTTATACAAAGCTATCATAGTGATACAAATATAAAAACTATCGGGTAGACCAAAATCTTCTGAAATTTTAAGACTAAAAGAGCTTTATTTTCCCAGTCTTGTTCCACCAACATCAAAAACAGAAACCCCTATAAGATATTTGGTTGTGTGCTGTGCTAAAAGGGATAACAAATTAAAAAGAAAAAGGAAAGCGGGGCGTAACATGGGTAATAATTGCAATGTTGGGCTATGTGCTGCGCCTTGCTTCCAAACATATAAGACAAAAGAAAATTTTAAATAATTTTTTTTTAAATAAATACTTCTATTATTACTATTTCTGTTGAAAGAGTATAAACAAATATTTTTACTGATTAAAATATGCTTTTTTTGCAAAACAGCCATTCGAAAAGAAAGATAATAAAAGTCGATTTATATGCAAGATTGCAGCATTCGGCTGTTATCTGCAATATGAATCAAAATTCAAGGTTCAAATAAAATTTTTGATTTATTTAATTTTTTTTTTTCTTTTTGACCCAAACAAGGTTCTAAATGTGTGTGCTCTATAAAAAAAATTGATTTATTTTTTGCCGTTTTATTTTTTAAAATAAATATCCGTCAAAGGGATGATAAAAATGTATTTGTTTAACATTATATATACCTTAGATTGGGACCGGAAGTCCACTTCCTTAAGAACTTACTTGTGAGGAAACAGTAAATTAGATGTGTAATGTACACTGCTCAAAATTAAAGAGAGGGGAGGAAAAGAGAAAAGAAATTTTTGCCCTCTTGTATTTTTAGATAAATTAATCAATTCCGATGTAGTATTTTAGTTCTAAATAAAAAATAATTCTTCCAGATAAATAATTTGATATAATTTTGCATTTAATGAATTTTCGAAACGTTTGAAAAGAGAAGAGTGACTTAAATACTTCAAAAATTCATTTCCAAAGCCAAGGATGATGCACTTTTTTTAAAAAAAATAAAACTTTTGTATTATATGGATTTTTATCGAATTATTTATTGCTAAAAGAGTTTACCCGATCAAAATTTTTTTAACGATTTAATATATAAAAATACTATTTCAACAAGGTTTAATGACATTGATTTAATTAGTAGAGGTAATGATATTAAATTAAGATCAATGTTATTGAAAAACATCCTTAAATTTCACTCTCCAAAAGAAAATTACATTGTATTAAATTTATCCTGTTTGCACAATTATACAAGTAGTTAAAATTTCTTTGATCATTTCTTTTTAGTTAAAAAAAATTCTATTTAATCATCTAAATTTATTAAATCTTAATCTAAAGACTTTACTATTGCTTAGGTGTATATAAATGCGATTTAAATATAACTAATCATAAGTATACACATTTAACATTAATTTCTGATACAGTTGATTTTATGTATGAAACATTTCTTAAATGTATTAATTTCACTAGAATTTCAAAGAGAATAAAAAAATAATGATCTATTTTACGAAAGATTCTACAAAATGTTTTTTTATATAATTATTTTCTTATAATTAATCAAAGGAGGGTATAAAAATTTCAAATAGCTCCATGAATCAGTCATATTTTTACAAATACCCATTTTACGAACCTCTACTTTGCGAATTTTGTTCTGAAACCAAGAACCTGGTATATTGGAAGATGAATATCTATTTAACGAATTTTCCATATAATGAACTTTTTTGGGATTTAGCAAGTTCGTTAATATAGAGGTCCGACTGCAGTTTTGTTACTTTGTATTGTACTTTTTCATAAATTTCAACACTGAGCGAAATCGAGATTTAGGACAAATGCTTATTATACTATTTCGTTTTATTTTATTATTCACAATAAATTTAAAAACTAAAAAAATATAAATTTGTACTTGCAAAAATTAATAATGACCTGCTTTAAAAATTTATTGAATACCAATTATGCTCTTCCAAACGTAAGGAAAAGACTGTTTAAATATTGTACTGTGCATTATTAATAGTAAGTTTGATTCTGGGCAAGTTGCTACAAAACTTCACAAAACTTAATTCATAAGATACTTTTAGAGACTGATGCTCGCTTTGTAAAATTAACCCATTTTTATGTGAGTTTATATGAATGAAAAAAGCTCATCCTTTTATTTAAAAAACTGAAGAAGAATCTTAAGATTTAAAAATAGTTGTTTTATATAAAGTTTCAACTTTTTTTTAATAGGTAGAATTATAATAATCAAAAGTGAAGGAAAATATAATTCTAAAATTCCAGTTTCACTTAAACCTGATAATATATAAAAATGAATAAATTAATTTGCACACATAAGTAATTTGCATGTGGAAATTTGTTTTTTTGTGATTAATGAATTTAAGTATTTTTGTTTTTTATTTCTAATAGGGCCTTATTATCATGACAAATATCAAAACACATACCCTATAAAATTCATCATTTAATATATCCTCAAGTAAAATACCTGTACGAATATGACATATTTTGTAAGTTATATAAAAATATTTTGTACATTTTAATTATCAAACATTTGAATTTTTTAGGATAACTAATAGCCACTATAATAAACTAATCGACGACTAACTAAACTGTGTCTCTGGTCAGTGGAGCATACGAGGAGAGGGGGGGGGGGGGGGACGGGGGCCACCATAGTACTTGATTTTTTTTTCGATTGATTATAATCCTATGTATATTGTACGTAAAATTTAATTAAGTATTTATAATTAATAATTAATTGCATTAGTTTTAATGCTAACTATTTATTCAATAATTAATTCTTTATTGTTTTTTGTTCCTGAAAATCGACAAAATCAAAAGAATATGTTGGGTGGCGTATTAAAGCATAATACGATAAAGGTGGACTTTCGAACCTGGACCCCCCCTCGAAAAATTCCCATGTGCGCCACTGTTTGTGGTTAATAACATTTGAAATAAGCTTCACTCATATTTTCAAAATATTCCGTATACATAAATACATTAGGAAAAGGATTTGCTAATCCTGAAATAGCATAGTTTGCAATAAATTACTGAAAAGCAGATACATGCTCTACATCTGTGTGTCTTAGAGATTTATTTCATTCCTTAATGCAATCATTCGTAGCAATCGAAAAGCGATTTTTCCTGGAAATGTAAATCAAACATTTTCTGTTATTTTAAATACTTATAAAGAGAGAGAAATAGAAAGAAAGAGGAGGAAAGAGAAAGAGTGAAGAGAGAGGAAGAGAAACTTATTAGTTTAAGAATATACAAAGTATTCTTTTTTTATCATGAAGTACATACAAGTTGATACATGTTTTTAAATTTGATGTAATGAATAGCAATAGTTTTGTCGATGTGTTTGTTTACTTTCAAATTGCTTCATAATTTTTCGAAAGATAATATTTAGAGTTAATTTTTATGTTAAGCATCCCTTTAAAATTATTATTTTTTTAGGAAAAAAGACTACATTCAATACATAGAAATAACGAACAAAAGTCCAACGAAGAAAAATCGTACATGTTTTAAGGAACAACAGTTTTGAATTCAAGCAATTAACACAGCCTTCGCAAAATAGTAATGTGGAATAATAATATAGTTTGACTTTTTTATTTTAAATACCTCTTTACTAGAATTTGATATCTCTCTATATTTTTTAATACCTCTATATCTTTTAAATCTGGGCCAGTGCTAATAGTTTGAAAGTTTACGAAAGTAAAAATTTCAACACGTAAGAAATACGTAACTTATCTTATAAAAAAATTCAATTTGATTTGAATTTGTGTTGATTAATATCTTTCATAAAACTCATCCGCGTGAGTTTCAAATATATTTTTCGCTAAATATATAAAATATCAAATAGTTCTTAGGAGTATCAATATCACTATCAAAGATTATGTTATCTTAGAATTGCTGCAATATTATATCCACCGGAGAAAAATAGAAAAATTAAGGAGTTTTTATATAAATTAACACACTAAGATTGTACTGAATTCAATTAAGATTTCCTGAAACCAATAAATTATTATAAGAAGAATTAAAAACTTTAGGTCATAAGCTAATTTAATTAAGCAACGTGTGAAATCAAATTAGAAGTTTTTATAATGAAAGGCCATTAACAGTATTTGTGTAATAATCATCTGTAATTGTCATGAATAAAATAACATGTGCAGATGTGTTTGAGTTCATTTTATAGCGAATGTACACTATCATGAGAAATTCGTAGAACGTTTCACGTTTCTTTTGAAATATCTAGTAACTAAAGAAAAAAAAGACACTCAAAATTTGCAATTAATATCAGTTGAAATTGCTTTGTATGGATAACAAAAAACATGACATTTGTAATCTGTTAAATAAGTGCCTACGCGATACGTTTTACTATTAATTGAAAAGAAAACTGAAATTTGAATGGGCGTTTTCAAAACCAAATTATCGATATTTATTTGTGCCTTCTATTCATTTATGTAAATAAAAACTGTTTATTAGAGTAATAAAATGTTATTTATAACAAAATGTCTTTCTGTCGTTTTTATTTTGTTACATTGGCTCCTGTCAACATTAAAAATATAGTATTCGGGGAGAAAAATTTAGACTTTTTACAATATACACGATATACATGAAAAAGACATGTGAAATGTTAGCACATTTTACTGCAAAGGAGGGGGAAATACTTCCTGAGTTAAAATACTAAAAGAATTTCAAAGGATACATTTCAAAAATAAGAACTACGTTTTCTTTGCAAAAATATGTGTTCCTTTACGGAGTTCTATCTGCTATTGCGTTTCTGAATTCTAAATATAGTTCAAGGCTTTTTCGTGATTAAGTGAAAGTTGCTGCCGCATAATTTATTTCTGATTGTCTCAAAACGAATGAAAGTTATATAATTTTCTTAATTGGTAATATTTTAAAACTGCATTTATGTATTGTTGCCTACTGTGACATAACAAATTGACAAATCACTTATAGAATATTACTTTCAAGGAAAATTCGAAAATTTGAAACAAAACATCTTTTATGAATACCTTTTTATTCAGGAAATATATTGTGAATTGTACGTACAAATTTTTGCTCTATTGTAAATACTGTAATTATTCAATCTACTTTTTAAAAAAATTTTTAGCAGTTAGATTTTCGTGGCTTAATTCCTTGAAAGTATATATATCATCAAATCATTATAACACGATGCAATCTAAAATTGAAATTATGCTAGACAGAATTTTTTTAATAAAATCAATTTAAATTGCTATTTTTATTACTATTTCAATAACTATATTCAATTTTCAATCACAATTGTTCAATATATTTAAAACAAATTTATTAGTTCTTCGTAAAAATTATTTTCCGACCCTAAAACAGCACATCACTCATATACATCTATATATATTCTTTTCCGAAAAATGCAAAATGAAATTTAAAAAAAATTAAGAAATTTCAGGAGCAAGGGGGGCGGGGGAGCCTCAATTTTATTTTTTAAAATACGTGCATAATTTGAATTATTACAATTTACATTTCTTACAACGTAAACCTTTTTCAATTTTTCGTGTTAGAAAAATGCACACACAATTTTTTTTCCTTTCTTTTTTCAGTTTCATGCCGTAAGTAAAGGGTTTTTCGATCTTTAAAATGTTTGAGGTTTTTTTGTAAATAAGAAGGCAACGAAATAATTTATAGCTTCACTTGCGACATATATGTAGTTTTTAAAAACCGTTAAGTCGTAAAATATACAGTGTTAAAATGCCGGTCAAAAAATCCTTTAACAAATTAAATAAGATTGAATTTTAAATTTTATTTTCGGTTAAGGATGAAAAAAAATGTGTAACTAACATTTGTTCTCTCTTTCTGGTTTCAAATTTAAAAATCTTCATCATTTTTAAAATTACATTACATTTAAATACGATTTTATAAAACTATATAATAAAAAGGCATTTTCTTGAAAAAAAAAATCCCAGTAATTGAAAATTATTGTCCACTTGCATAATTACATTTACAACAGGTTAGAAATGCAACTGTGAAAAAGAAAAAAAGGAATGCCAATGCAAAGTAAACAATACCCCCCTTGAGGTATCCAACTATGTTCGGAATAGTGGTTTTGAAAAAGCGTATAAATGATTTTATTTATTTATTTATTTTTGATAGTTAGTATCATCTAAATTAGAATATACATAAAAAATTGTTTTGAGAATAGTATTACACGAAATAATTATTGAAATGCAATTTTTTGGCCAAAAATGTTGAAAGAATCACATATTTTCAAAACATTCTCCTTTTATGAAGAATGATTCTTTAATAATAATATTTTGCTTATATATAGCTAAGAATTATATACAGAGCCTGAACTAGGATTTTTTAAATATATTATTTAGAAAGTGATTTATTCATATTTTAATGCATTAGAATATAGAAGTTTTAATAAAAGAGAGAAAATCGGTTATTACTTCATTTGATTGTAACTCTGAAAATAATGTAAATTTTTCAAAAATCCTTATTCGGGCTCTGTATAGAAGTCTTATCCATGTATAAGAAAGATAATATATATTATTATAGAAGCATTTTCCATAAAAGGATAATGTTTTGAAAATATGCTATTCTTTCTTCATTTTTTGTCAAAAAAATTGTATTTAAATAATTTTTTACTGTAGTAATATTCTTAAAACACAATTTTGTGTGTTTAATCTAATTCAGATGACACTAAATATATCAAAAAAATTATCCATACACACGCTTTTTCAAAATCACGGTTCCGAATGTATATAGTCGGACATCTTAAAAAACACGCCTGAATTACAAAATCTGGATTTTGTACCTGAAAATATATTACACATTTAACCACACCCCTCTTTCCAGGTAAGTAATTATTAACATAAAACTCACAATGCTGATTAAAAATATATTAGCCCCGCCTCTTCAGCTGACAGAACTCTCATCATTTAGAAACAGAAGAGAAAATACATCCAATTACAGAAATCATAGACAAAAAAAAGAGGCCTCCCTCGAGTTTGAACGGATGAATAACTCCTATTAGCAATTAGATGATCACGAATCGTATTACATTGGCTGGAGTAGATGTGGATGTATTTCCTTCCCTGTTATGAATAATGTTTTTGATTTAAAAAGAACAAACTGCTTAGTGAATGCATGAGTAAATAAGGGAAAAAAAATAATGTTAATGAGAAGTTTCAAAATTGGGGGAAATGCATTTCATGTTCTCTTTTGAATATAGGATTAGATGTATATTTCACCTGCGGGTGTGTCTGTATAATTTAGATTTCTGTAATAATCTGAAAATGAGATGATAAAAATTGCAAAAAATGGGTTTATTAATTTTTTTTTTAAATATTAATAATATTTTTCTTGAAATAGCATGACATAATAGCCATTTTTGCTGGATTGCAAAAGAGTAACATTCATGGGTGGTTTTACTGTTTCATCTCATGATTTAAATATCCTAAATAATTATACGAATAATTAATCTCTATATTTTAATATCCTTTTGTAAACTACTTCAAAATTCATTTACTATGCTTAACACTTCAAACAAAAGAAAGTGTTAGTTTACAAAAATATTTTGAAAAGCATTTTGTTGATGTTTGAGATTTTAGTATTTTTTTTTAAAAATCGAATTTGTAGATATTTTATCTTACAATTTAGTTCAGTGATTCAATTTTATAATTGATCTTTATCACCTACGTCACAGAATTTTAAAATGAATTTTGCGAAAACAATAATATGAACCCCTTGTGTGTGTGGCGCACACAAGGGGGCTGACCCCTATAACCCTTGATTTTTTTTCGCGATTGATTATAATCCTATGTATGTAGTACGTAAAATTTAATTAAATATTTGTTATTAATAATTAGTTTTGGCAATTAATGCTAATTATTTATTCACTAATTAATTTTTTACTGTTTTTTGTTCCCAAAAAACGACAAATTCAAAAGAAAATGGTGGGCGTCGTTTTGGAGCATGATACGAGAATGGTGGACTTTCGCCCCTGGGCCCCCCCCCCCTCCTTGAGAAATTCCTGTGTGCGTCACTGATATGTGTATGTGTGAAGTAATTATAAAGTATGTATGTGGATATATAGCTGAGATAAATTTAAGCAGTTCCAGAGTAATTCATATTACTTTGAAAATTAATTTTTTTCAGTTTGTTTTAATTAAATTTCATTTAAAGCATCTTTGAATTATTTGAATGAATTTATTTTTGCTTTAACCTAATGACGGCTACAAATTAAAAGTTTTGTAAATTTATTTTAAAAAATGTTTAACTTCTTACAGTATTTCGTAATCTCATTGATTCCCAGTGGCGTAAAGAAGAATATTAGGGCCCCCTGCAAAGTCAGATTTTGGGCCCCAAGCCATACATGGCTTCAGTAAGGCTACCCCCCCCCCCCCCGCAATGTGAGGGTTTTGCGGGGGTGTACGTTGCGCCATTGTTGATTTCACTTGCAACACACCGACACACCATGTATTTGTATGCATTATTATATTTCAATAAATATGTGTATGAAAATACCATCACGCTCATATTTTACTAATAACTTATTTAATTTTTTGCGTCGGGGAATGTATAATGAAAATAAAATAACAAAAATAATATTTTCCGGAAAAGAAGATATTATTTTTTGATTCTTTTAAAAATATCTCCTGATAAAGTTCTTCTCATTACAATTAAAAATTCATTAATTCCAACTTTTTATTTCTCTCTCGTAGCTCTCTGATTATTTCAGCGAAATAATTTTCCATATCTCTTTATTAATTTTTTTTAACGTAATTACGTAGTTCCATCACACACAATTTCGAAGAAAGTAGGGGAAAAAAAAAGAAATCAGATTATGGCATTGAGTTTAAAAATATTTCGCCGACATATCTTTTACTTTTTCCTAAAACATTATCTACAGACTCTATAATCCAAGACTTAGATCTTTAATCTGATTAATTGCTTCGAAATGAATAACCATGCAGCGCACGTTAAAATAAAAATAAGTATATAAATAAAAAAAAATAATAATTCCAAATCGAGCTGGGGGGAGGGGAGGAGAAAGAAAAGAACAAGATCTCGGTGAGTGTTCCAAAAATCAACCACCCCTCAAGTGACAAGCGCCAAGGCATCGCTTTTTCTTCAGAATCCTCTGTGTTCAGCAGCGCTATTCATTCGATCCGCCATTTTGGTACTTCACCTTCTTTACGATGTTGTACGGGTAGGAGGGGGAAAAAACAATAAATACACGCTACGGAGCTGCTTTATAGCATTCGACAGCGGCGTTTTACCTACCATAAACCAAACTGATAATGCAATAAACATGCAATTAAGTTACATAACCACAGGCTTACTTCACTCTATCGACCAAGCACTTATATTTTCGGTTTAAGAGGTTTTAAATTATCAATTGATGAGTGATATGCCCGACCAATGGCATCATCGGCAAGAGGAAAGGTGTGTTAAGCGGGAGGAGCTATAATAAAGATCGCCCTTTCTGTGCTTAGTATGAGCAACGCGAGTAAGCCATTGTCACTATTTTTATCACATTTTTTCAACATTTGTGGCAGCATTATGATATTAAAAGTAGCGATTCCAGTTTTTTTTTTTAGTTACCTGATACTTCGGAATGGATTAACTGAGTCAGATCTGGAAATGACCCTGCGAGATCTCGTAAAAGTCACATTTATATTCCATTAAAAACAGAATTTTATGCTTCATGGTGGAAAAATGTCATAGGAACTCGTTACATTTCTCTTCAGTCGCTGTTTCATACTCTTCTTGTTGGAAAGAAAGTGTTTAAAAGCTTTCTATTACGTGATTAATAAATTTAATATGTAAATTTATGGAATTTGTCTTTTTACTTGGGAGGGGGGTTGATTATTCTGATGGAATTAAGCACGAAGCTCTAAAAAAAAAAGGCTGAGCTCATTTTAATAAATGTCACAGTAATATTCTGTTTGGAGCACCGTTTTATCTAAATGAAATGCTTCGCATTTTTAATGTTACGTAAAGTTGTATTTTTCGAGATAACATTCAAATACGAATAATTTTAAGAGTTTCTTCACAAGTTTGATAAGCAGAATATGATTTTTTTTCTTTTTATGTTAAGGTTTAATTCAGAAATATTTAAATGATCAAGATATGAAATAAATGAAGCAGGTTTCATTATCCGGCCTATTTACATTCTATACCAAGGAAGACTTCATCTCTCGATCAAAATATATTATAAAAAATTCCATATATTCATAGATAAAATTTTTCTTCTATACAGAAAATTAAAAAAGTTGAAACCCTTTTTTCTTCGGGATTAATAAATTTAATCGGCAAAAATGTGACTACTGTTTTTAATTCTGAAATATTATGTCAATCCAAAATGGGAAATAACTGTCAAAGGAAACTGTTGAATATGCAAATATCAAGTGAGTTCTCATAAATGTAACATTCATATTCTATTAGGAATGGAGTTTTAAGGTTATCTGTTATGTGTAGGCTGTTACATCGAATTTTCACATTTTTTTTAAAAAGTTTCTCTTTCAAGAAATAAAGGCCGAAAAATATTTTATAATAATAATCAGGAATGCCTTTCAAATTTTTCCTTCTTCGGTACTAATATTTTTTAAAAATATCTGTTGCTTTTTACTTGTTATATTGAGAAGGTAAATAAAAATGTTACTCTTTATTATGAGAGATTTTGGTAGATTTTTACATGCAAGAGAACTCTATTCAATAAAATATACTTCTTTTGAAATAAAATACCAGATTTAAAAAGTAAAAATAGATTTTTTAATTACATAGCATTCTAGGGTATTCGAAAGACGATTTCAATGAATTTTGTATTAAATATTCCTTAAACGGATTCTATTTAGAACAAATCAATAGTTATCCTTAAATAAATTTTACATTTTTTTTAAAATGACAATAATTTTTGTAGAAACTGTTTTATTTAATTTATGAATGAAAAAACCGTTTTAATGTCTACTTAAGTGTAAAATAGCTCTCTGAAACACACACACACATATATAACTGACATAGCTAATGTTTCACTTTATCTACTTTCTGAAGAAAGGGGAAAAAGATAATGATACAAATATTTTACTTTAAAATTTGTTAATTCGTTTAAGTGTTTCTCAATTTTTTTTTTTTATAATTTTTCACATCTCAATATACTTACATTATTTTATAATATTTAGGTCATATTTTGTTTCATTTTGTTATTAAATGGAAATAGAGACGAAAATCTACCTCGCATGGATACATACAATAAAATAGTCCCATTATTAAAACTGGTTTGCAATATTTTACTATAGAATTCGTTGACCATTATAATGCTTCACGGTTTTTTTTATGTAAATATTCTAAATTTTTACTATGCATACGCTTTACTTTGTTTCATTATATCATTAGAGAAAAATATATAGAGATGGAAGTCTTAAATATTCATTTATAAATAGATAAATGCAATAAATAAGAGTTTTATATTATTAAAACTGCATTCACTATGATATATTCAGATCTTTCCTCAAAACTGTTGTAACTTTGTTGATTTTCTCTCAATTAAAGTCAGCGTTAAAATGATTTGTGTTATAACAGAGAAGCAAGGAACATCCGGAAATGGCAAGGAAAAAAACTAAATGATGACGAAACATTTACTTGTCAAAAAATGCTTTATTTATCACATGAATCTTAGAAAAATGGAGTTGTATTCCAGGAAATAATTATCTAAATAATTACCAGGAACGAGCAACATGACAGAGTTTGCAAAGAAAAAGAAAAGAAAAAAAAAAGAAGGAAAATATTTAGTTGAAGAGATAGTTTATAAACTAAACTAAGCGTTTCCATACTTTTGACTATGAATTAACACAGCATTAGTTCCAATTTTTTGAATATTTTACAAAGCGAATTGAAAGAAAAAGTTTTTTGAGATGTAAAATATAAACTTGAACTTCCCATTTCTAATAGACATAAAGAACGATAAAACTCTCCAGTTTAAACTTTCTTTCTATATGTTTTCTCTCAAAATATTTTTTGCTTGCAATGTGCATTGCAATATTATTGTTAAAATGTTATTGAAGAAAATATCTCTATTCAGTTAATATTTTAAAACAAATTTTTAAACTTCATTTCCTTATGAAAGTGATTTTCAAAAAAATAAATAAATAAAGTTTATTGTAATATAATAAAAATAAATTTCGTGAATATATTTATGTTTACACATATATATTATTTGGAATATGATCTGCAAAAATTTAATAATACTTCAGAATCATACTTACAAAAATTTAACCGATCGATGCAATCAAAAACTTAGAGTGTATGATGTTTAAAAATGGGTTCAATTCAGTGCATCATTTTAATTTTTTAATAAAATAATTTAACAAATATGTAATAATAACAAGATTTGTAATAGTAGTAATAATGCAGAAAAATCTTTACCTTTATCATCATTTTTTATTATTTGCAGATATCTTTAAACTAAAAACATATTTTCATTCATTTAACATTAAATTCTAAAAATGATAATGCAACTACGTTTTCTTTTGGGAAAGAGGGGGGGGGGCACAATACCCTAGAAAAATCTCTAACAAATCACACATATTTTGTGTTTGTAATATAATATCTGTCCTTGGCATTCAATATGCAGATTCATACAATACTAGTAATTCTAAATTCATTTGCTTGAGTTGAATCCAGGAAAAAAAAAATGCGCTCAAATTGCATTTGATTTGTCAATCTTTACAAACTCATTAACAACTGTAAACCAAAAAAGCCTGTTGTATAAATGGTCTGGTTTCAATCCAGATGAATGTAAGATAAAATTCACTGTATTCTAATTTCTGAATAATAAAAAAAAATAAAGAAAAAATTTTTCTAAAATGTTAAGTTTGTAAAGGGAAAGTAAACCCTACATTTTATTTACATAATCTATGTTTCATCTCTTATTTTTCAAATTCTTTTTCTCCATTAACAGTAAATACACATTTTATAGTATCAGATTTTTATTGCAGTTTTAATTCTGAAAATAACAAATTAGTAGGAGATTGATATTTCATTGATGACTGATGTGAGCAGTTAATATTATATAGATAGTCAATGAATTCTTTCCCGTAATTTTGGAATAAAAGTCTTTGAATTTATAGCGTTTTACACTTCATCTTCTTTCTATTTGATTAAAATATTTAGCACTTATTGTAAGCTTCCATCTGATGAAAGATTGGTAAAAAAAATTAGTAATGGGCAGATTAGACAAATAGTTTAAATTTCTCTGTTTCTCAAGCCAGAAATAAAAGTATGCATACACGAGGAAATTAACAACAAAGATAAACCATTTAAAATATCTTGTAATGACTTTAATAATATTTCTAGAGAGAGAGAGAAGTATATAACGCTCCAGATGTGATATTTCACAAATTTTGATTGAACATTACGATGTGACCCCCAACGGCATCCTTATTGAATTTTTTAAATTAATTTCGAGACTTTTTTTTTAGAAAATTCCTATCAAAATAAATCATTGAGAAAAGTTCTGATACAGTCGTCATGAATGCATCAAAATTTATGGTGCTTGGGAGTCCACAGGTATTTGAAGAATGCTGTGAGCTCAACTGCTTAAAGTGAAATAAACACTCATCTATTCTGGTCTAATAAGCGTATGGCTTAAGGTATCCAACTACGTTCGGAACCGGGATTTTAAAAAAACGCACAAATGGATAATATTTATGATATTTATATAGTGTCAATTAGATCAGAAAATGTATATAAAATCGTTTTAAGAATATTATTACAATAAAAAATTATTTAAGTACAATATTTTGACAAAAAATGAACATAGAATGACCCATTTTCAAAATATTCTCCATTTGTGAAAAATGCTTCCATTATAATAATATTTTGCCCGTATATAGCTCAGACCTCTGTACAGAGGCTCAACTAGAATTTTTGAAATATATAGCTTAGAAATGGGTTTATCCATGTTTTACGACAGCAGAGGGGAGAAATTTTAAGAAAAAAAGAGCCGATACTTATTTCAAATGGTTCTAACTCTGAAAATAATGTGAAATTTTCAAAAATCATAGTTGAGCCTCTGTACGGAGGTATATACAGGCAAAATATTTTTATAATAGAAGCATTTTTCACAAAAGGAGAACATTTTGAAAAAAGGTTATTCTAAGTTGATTTTGTGCCAAAATATTGTATTTAAATAAATTTTTTTTGTCAAAATGTCCTTAAAACAGTTTTATACATGTATTCTAATCTAAGTGATACTAAATATCACGAAAGTTAACCATTTATACGCTTTTTTAAAATCATGGTTCCGAACGTAGTCTTAAGACAATTAATTGATGAACGTTGAATTAGGTGACGAGAAAAAATGAAATATCATTGACCCAGATAAGCGAGCTTCGTATTCTCGTGTTTGCTACAAATAACGACCTTTATTAAATCGAAACTACAGAGAAAATTTCCTCACAGTCTGAGATATATTGTCTTATAAGATTCCCATGATTATCTGCATATGTTCCAAAATCATTTAAGTTATCCGACTACGTTCGGAACCGTGATTTTAAAAAGTGGCATAAATGGATAATGTTCATGATATTTAGTGTCACTTAGATTAGAACACATATATAAAATTGTTTTAAGGATATTTTGACAAAAAAAAATTATTTAAATACAATATTTCGACAAAAAATGAACTTAGAATAACCTTTTTTCAAAATGTTCTCCTTTTGTAAAAAATGCTTCTATTATAATAATATTTTGCCTGTATATAGCTCAGACCTCTGTACAGAGACTACTCAACTATGATTTTAGAAAAATTCACATTATTTTCAGAGTTACAACCCATTGAAATAATTATCGGTGTTTTTTCTTAAAATTTCTCCCCTCTGTTGTCGTAAAACATGGATAAACCTACTTCTAAGTTATGTATTTCAAAAATTATAGTTGAGCCTCTGTACAGAGGTCTGAGCTATAGACAGGCAAATTATTATTATAATAGAAGCATTTTTCAAAAAAGGAGAACATTTTGAAAATGGATCATTCTATGTTCCTTTTTTGTCAAAATATTGTACTTAAATAATTTTTTATTGTAATGCTATTTCTAAAACAATTTTATACACATTTTCTAATCTAAGTGACTCTAAATATCATAAATATTATCTGCTTATACGCTTTTACAAAATCATGGCTCCGAACGTATACCTTACGAGTCAGATACCTTAATACCATCTCTCTCATTTACAAGATTCAGAAATTATTCGGTTAAGAGATTTCAAGAGATAAGCATTTCCAGGCCTAAAACTTCTAAGAAACTTCTGGACAAACTCGCGATGTCACCATCTAATCATTCAACAATTTTTTAAGTGCTGTAAATGAAATAGGGAACAGAAGATTGCCTTAAAACAGGAACTTCTGAAAGCTCTGGTGTTCGGTATTCCACATGGTGTTTTCTAAATTATCAAAAGCGGTTACAACAATTCCTAATATTGAGATTATAATTACAAAAAGCATATGCGAATAATTTTAGATGGTAACTTTTTAATAATGTGTTTTCATATTAGTTATACGAATATTATTACGTATGATGTCGCCAGGGATATTTTAAGACTACTTGAGGCCCTGGGCAACTATGCAAAAGTAGTACTGAACCCCTACAAAAATGTAGGCTCCTCCTATGAGCCTTAAAAGTGGACAGTACATAGCATACCTAGTCAAATACTAGTACAAGCAATAACCAGAAACATATAAATGTGCATGACTCACAACCACACAAACCAGCTCGACCGACAATCGCCTTTTGAATGAATGAGTAATCATGGTGTATAGTGGTATGCCTATCATGGCGGTCATCACATGTAGCCAGTTGACATATCATACAAAATTCCCAATTTTTAGGAGAATACTACCGGAAATAACATTTGACCGTTGAAATTATTCGAGTTATGATCTTATTAAGGCTAAATCGAGAACGAGAAGAGGCCCCTATTGTGACCGAGGTCCTGGGCCCAGTTGGCTCATGCCTTAAGACCAGTGGCGTAGCTAGATCTGAGGGGGCCCTGTATCAAAATTCTTTCGGGGCCCTTTTTTAGATATGGAAATCTTGTTAGTGGATTGTATTTGCACATGTTGGGAACCCTGTAGCTTGGGGCCCCGTATCATTGATACGGTGGTAGCTACGCCCCTGCTTAAGACGTCCTTTGATGTGCTTAACTGTTTTGAAGAAATTGAATTCCTATTATAAAACTATTATTTATTTCAAAATAGACCAATCTGTGTTTACAAGTAATAATAACTAAAAATATCTATAAGTTAGGGCATAAACTTCAAGGGAACTATCATATATTACACTCAAAATAAATATAAGTTACTTATTTCGTTTCTGAATCGTCGAATGACAATAAAGGTAGATTTTATTACTGAATGATAGGGAATGAATTGAAGTTTTGCGTTAGAATATTGATCATTATGGAGTAGGAATTGAAGTGTTAGTTTTTATTGCTGAATTGTAAAATATAAACTGAAATGTGTGTGTGTGTGTGTTTGGTGAACTAAAGTATTTGTTTTTTATTGCTGAATTATATGGGAAGGGTGGGTTTAATATATGATTTAACTGCGCTTTATATAAAAAAATTTTATTTTAAAGGAAAACAAGTAGTAACTTTATGAAAAGGGAGTGTCTTAGAGTTTCTATTTACGACGAAGATTTAAGAATTAGAATGGATAGCACATTTTTAAACGCGAACAAATTTTTAAAAAATTAAATTAACACAGAAATATAAAATAAGAACAATTGTCTTTACACGCTTACTAATTTGGGCATTTTTATTAGTGCGTCTTTTACAAAGCTTGCAAAGTGTTTCTTAACAAGCAACATTTTTCATTTAAAGAAGACATTTAAGAAGATTGAGAAAGAAATAGTAATGTTATTTAAACAGCAGAATTTCTGTAAATGGTCTTAATCGCAGTAATTTTTACTTCCTTCTCATAAATTCCGCAATAATTCTAAGTGATTTAATGGCAAAAACTGTAGTTAAAGGCTACAGTAATTCATGCTAAATACGGTAGTTACTTACACACAGCTGGCTTTTATTTAGTTTAATCAGAATTGATAGCATCAAAACTACAATCTAATGGCTAATTCTTCCATTTGTTCAAATAAAAGGAAAATAAAAGAATCATTTGCTTTCCATTTGCGGCTTTGAAATAAGTATTCATTATCAGAAGTTATTTCATGAGTTATATAAAAAAAACTGGAAGTAGCTAAAATATTCATTTTGAATCTCTTTGAAATTAGTTATCAGTTCCTGTAATATTTGTAACTCTTTGAATAATTTAAAATATTATAAATTATTATTAAATATTATTAAATCATTATAAATTTTTACTTTTATTTTTAAGTGGTTACAAAATAACTGTAACTTAATCACGAATATGTTCTATAATGCTATTGAATTTAATTTTTTCTCTTAAATACAAACACTATGGATGACTTCTTGTGCACTACTTAATTTTTCTGATTTGTAATTTGAATAATTTTGAATTAAAATTCAATTTCCATCCAATTTAAAACTAAATGAATAAAAAAAAATTAAAATTACAATCAGAAGTTATTTTCAAAATGTCATTTTTATTCTAAATTTATTTACAGTCTCATTTCAAATTTTGGATGTTGCAGTATTCTTCAATTTAATTTTGAGTTCGGTACTGAAAGTATTTTTCTCCCCTTGTTTAATGTAAATTTATCTCAAATGTTTAAAAAAATGTTCATGAAAGGGTGAGTTACAATACATTATACTATGACTGGATACAAAACATAAATATACAAACTTTAAAGACACAGTCTTAATTTTGTAAATTTTTTAGTACTTTTATATGAATGAAGAAGGTATGTACAGTCAAAATAAAAATCATAATTCCTTGATAATAAAGAAAAAAAACTAAATATTTAAAAGTGTCGAGACAAAAAGTGCTATTAAATCCGATTTTTTTCAATATCTATTAGGAATCAGAAATTGCTATTATTTCTTCTATAAACATATTTGATACGTTTAACAATGAAAAGTTAAGATTTTTATTACAAAAATATGTTTAAAATGAAAAGAACTAATAAGAGAAAACTCTTTTCAAGAAAAGAAAAGACTATTCTTCAATAAAATGTTACACTTACATTTCTAGAAAAGCCATGTTAGTTTTGTTTTAACATATTGAAAAATAAACTTAAAAATTCTCAATATTAAATTTTATTTACCTTATTTTATTTACGATAAAAAAAAATGATTTTTAAACATGCATTTTTTACAAAAAAAATATGTGTTTTTTTACCATTAGATTCATCTGTATTTACTTAATACATTTGTAATTATGAATCGGAACTATATTTGAAATTATGCCTTTGTTGTTTCTCTTTCTATAAAATGAGATTCTGAGAACATATTTGGAAGAAAGCAATTAGGATAGTTCACATAATTAGAAAAATACAATATAAATTAGATGAACTTAATGATTCTTATTCTCATTCGATGATTACAATCATCTTTTCTTTGTGAGCCCATAAAATCCTTGGTTTCATGGCGTAATTTCCCATTACGATCTTCATCATATCATATATCTAATTTAAGACAGAGCGTAATCAGGACTATCATTCTTTTTCTTTGAAAGATAAATTCTATGACTCATTTAGTTTTCATTCGAGCTTTTAATTTAGCCAAGCAATGTTACTTTGAAACAAATAGAAACATTTTCTGATAGATAAAAATCACGAGGAAAGTCTGAAATCATGTTTAGTTTTGGGGATAAATAATAATACTTTATGCTCAACTCAAAAATCGAATCTTAATTTTAATCTTAAATTTCAGAAACATTTACATAACTTCTAAATGATTCAACTAAGAGATCTAAACATTGAACAGAGAATACACTAGAAATAAATATAAAACTTTTAAAAGTTTTATTTGAGCTAACACAAGTTGAAACGACTTTTATAAAATGAATTATTTTATAAAATATATGATACAAATAAGATTATCTCCAGGAGAAAGGGATCTTGTAACTAATGCAATCGACCAGAAGTTATGCTAGTTTTAGATATGTCATTGAACATACTTTGCTTATTTGTTTTAGAAGTTTTAATTTTAACATAAATATATATATATAACTACTATTTTAAACCCCTAAATCTTCATTTTATTAAACCGGTAGTGGTAATTAATTCAAAGGAGTGTGTAAAAAGCCCTGACAAAAAATGATTTGAGATAATAGATCAAAAGAGGCTCTATGTTCAAAATTATACGTTAAAAACCAATACTCAGACGTTTGCAAAAGAATTAGGAAGACCATGACGTTCATTTATACGAATGCGATAACTATGAATGATGAAGTACTTTACCTTTTTAAAAATATTTGAGACAATTTTTCTATAAACTGTATAACAAGTAATCTCGAAAAGAATTACAATATAATAGTAGCTGTAGTTACAAATAAAATTCTAGAGCATTGCACATTTTTGCAATCCAGATACTATGCACACTATGTTTAAAAATAGAAAAGCTTTAGTTAAATGCTTTTATTTAGGTATTGAATAATTAAGGCTTTCCAATTTACGGAAGATCGACCAATCAATAACGGATCCACGGGAATTTCTTTTTTATAGTCTTACCAGATTTAAATTTATTTTAATGAGTGGTAGACGATATGTATTGAAAAATATATAGCCTGAACTCCCATATAAATCCCATATTATATGTCCCGTAAAGTCTTATTTTTTGAAAAAAAATATTTAAAGAAAAATACTGTTTACAAAAGTTAATATATTCCACAATGGTTGGAATCTCCTCAAATGACGTGAACTTACGTCATTCGACGCCAACAGTTAAAATAAAATGAAAGACGGGAACTCAAGTTTCCTGTGTTAAGTTCAGATGTAAGTTTTCGACACAAAGAAAGAGAAATATCCGATAATCACTTCCACGTCACCGTATTTTTAGGATACATTAGCACTTGAAATCATAACCAAAAGATACGTCAAGGAAAAAGATTATACGTATATCGAGGGGGAAAAATTTGAACATTACTGCTTTAGTCATTATTTTGCAGACTAAGAATGAATTTGTAACTAGAGCAAATGAAAAATTTTAAATATTTTGATATCGAATTTGAAGTTTCTGTTATTAAATTAATTTTTATGCTTCTATCCCTTGGTCAATTTAGCTTTTTTTTTTTAAAAAAAAAAAAAATTATTCCATCAGATTGCATACTTTCCCCTCATTCTGATTAAATCAAGTATACTTTATTAGTATATATTTCTTATAATTAATTCATAAGTTATTTTTTAACTGACAGAGAAATTCCACTACTAAAGTAAACATAGTAAATAATGACTAGCTTTCACCAAGTTTTGTCGAGGTCCTTCTTTATATTGTGACTCAAGTAATGTATTGAATAAATTAATACAGCAGAGTCCCGAAAACTCGGCACTCGATAACCAGGCAATCCGAATAACTCGGTCACACTCTTGCAGGTAAAAAAAAAAAAACCTACGTACAGACCCATGGTTCCAGTATGATATGTCCGATGTAGAAATTATTGCTCTGTTAACAGTTAATGAAAAAATACCGGAAAATGATCAAGACTTGAAAGTGGAGTACACCGCACAAACTCGTAAAATATTACATTTTAGGGACTAAAGGCTGTCGAAGCCGCCCTTCAGAATTTTGAACAAAAGGTGTGTCGGTAATAGACTTAAAGTTCCTTCGTCGTCTTCGTGATGAAGCAGCAAAACGCAGAGAGCTGTAAGGAAGACAATAGGACATTGCGCAATTTTTTTTTTTTTAAAGTAGCCAGTTTTTGCAAAGTCGGCTATTTAATTTTCATTATAGCCAGCTTTATGCCTTCATAAGGTGTTTTTTTAAATGTGTCTAATCAGGTAAATTACTGTATACTATGTATTCATCAATTTTTCTTCTCCTGAGGTAAATGCTCTATACCTTCATAAAGTACGTACTTTTATATTGAGTATTTGGACAATTTATCTTCGGTTGTATTCTCAAGCAAACAATACACACAAGTGCCGAACAATATTTTTTGAGGAAACACTAGTACTTATTGTTTTTTAATCCCATTCTCGATAACTCTGCATTTTCACAAACTCCGCCATCCTTCGATCCAAATTAGGCCGAGTATTCGGGACTCTACTGTACTCTCTACTTTTCAGGTTCATTTGGCAGGCAAATTAAATTAAATTTTGTATCCATATTATGTATGTTTTACATGGTGTTCAGATTTGTGTACAAAAGAATAAAAGGTCACTATCTCTTGAATGCTCTTAAAATTAACATTTAATTTTCTTCAAAAAGGAATCCTTCTGGAAAACAAACCATAGTTGCACTTCGTAGAGCAAGCACATCCTATAACAGGGGTGGCGAACCTTTATGGATCGAAGTACCATTTTTTTCTAAAGAAGTGTTTGATGAGGTATAGATGTGCCGTCAAATAATTCTAACTTGTGTTTGATTATTGGGAAAATAATATGAAACTAAATACTAACAACTCTCAAAACTCTTTATTTACTACGAAAAAATACCTTTTGCACTTCTGTTGTTGTAGATTGTGTGTGGATGGCAAATAACTTATATTAGGATTATAAGATGTTACTTTTAGTAGAATGCATGCTAAATTGGAGTCATCTGCCAAATGGTTTCTAAGCAATTAATTATTTTTGCTGTGGTTCACTTATTTGTCAAGAGGATTTGTAATTTGTCTGAAAATGCCGTTTTACAGACGATTTTCTGCATACCACTGTTCCGGAACATAAAACACACACCGCTTTGTCGGCTTTATTAATCATGCCATATTTCTAGATTCATCGTTTGAAATTTTCTGTTACATTTACTATCTTGCACTTTTTGTACTTTTGCTAAACAAGCCATGTTAAATAACAGTTAAAAAATCATAAATATAACACAAATAAACTTTAAATTACAGTTGTGTCGACGAAATTGACTATGCTATGCTTAGACAAATTTTACATCATAAGCAACTGTAATCCAAGTCGTAGCTAAGGCAATAACTAAGAGACAATAACAAACGAGTGTGCTCCCCGCCGCCCCGCAACTGATCACTCGAGTTTGCTTCTTATATTTCATTGTGAATTTTGTTATTTTGAAATAAAATGCAAACCATTTTCATCTCTGACGTGCCCAAAATATTGTGTCGCGTGCCACTGGTTCGCCATCCCTGTCCTATAAGATATCTATTCCTTCTTTCCCCAAAAAGATGCATAAATACACTCTGAAGAAGTTTTAAGCAGTAGAAAAGTTATGCATTTGTTAATATACTTTTTCCTCCTGGTCTGAATGATAAAGTTCTCTTTACCTCCATATTATTTAAAAAACTAGAACCAAAATAAATAAATTCTTATTCCTTTATTGATGATTGTTGTCATATACTTATGAATATTAAAAAGTGATGTGACATAGCATTCGTGGCCACGGCAGCTGAGTGATCACGCTCAAAAACTCGTGGCCAACATTGTTGTGTCATGAGCTCGAATCCTGGTCCCACTGAGGACACACCATGTAAAGGGGATGATGCGCATTAAATCTGTCGAGACTCAATATTCACGGTGGTCTGGAAGTTTAAAGAGTGGGATTGTCACTTGATTGAAGTTCAAAATTACAAGATTCGTCACTAATAGCCGAGTAGCAACTTCAAAATGTAACATTAATGAAAAAAATCTCATAAAACTACATAATTCATTCTGTGTTGAAACTTTTCTTAAGGTATCCGACTACGTTCGTAACCGTGATTTTGCAAAAGCGTATAAATAGATATAGATAGATAGCGTATAAATGTCCTTAAAACAATTTTATACATGTATTCTAATCTAAGTGACACTAAATATCATGGAAATGATCCATTTATGCGCTTTTTTAAAACCACGGTTCCGAACGTAGTCCGATACCTTAAGGCTGTTTTCAGTAAATGCACGAGAGCTTGAACTAAACGTGAAGCACATTTTCAGACAGAAAAATGCCTGAATTTCCATGGAAATTTGCAATATCTTAACTCATACTTCTGTTAAAAATATAGTGTTTTTAAAAATCTCAAAATATTCCATGAATATTTTCTTTTTCGTTTTAATACGTGAAGGCGTAGCCCATTTAACAATGCGATATAGGAGAAAAAACACGAAACACATTTTATACCAGAAAAAAAAGGATTCAACAGGGTTAAAAATGAGAAGTATGATAAAAAATACTGCTCTTTAAAGGATAGTGAAGCCAGAATATCATATTAATTTTTCATTTCTTTTATATCTGAAAAAGTGTTCCAAATTCAGATTAACATTAACCGAAAACAGCCTTAATGTCTTAACTATAAAAAAGGATGCGTGTTCATTTCTTTTGAATTTCCAGATTTAACGTTCCCAATTCATTCTTCACTGTCTTTAATAAAACTACACGTTGCATAAAGTATAAAAAGCTTCAATTCCTTTTTAAAATATTTATTTTTCTTCTATACTTGAAATTTACAAAAAAATGTATGAAATTGTTTCAATCGTAAAAAATAACATTTTATACTTTCCTAAACTAATAAGCAAATTTCATTTATATTTGCAAATGGAATTAAAATGAGCGTAATTTTCTCCGAATTATATATATTTGAAAAGGAAATTAGTGTGCATATATATTATTGATACTCACTGAAAATTACAAAAAGAAAAGGTCTTTCAAAGATGGGTTTTAAAAGAGCATGACGTAATACGGAACAGTGAAATATTTTTGGAAAAGAGGAGTGGAAAAACAAACAGAGGATGTTTTGGTTATATTCTCCTTACATTTACGTGGTCTTTAAATCATTAACAAAAATACGAAGAAAGTTTCTGTTCATTTCAGAATCTGCATTTTCTTTAAAAAACAAACTGCTAATCTTTGATAAATTATTTTTCAATAATTAAAATAATTTGAATAATAGTTAAAATAATTTAAATAATCGTTAATAATGGTTTAAATAATCGTTAAAAATAGTTTGCTGGACTAGAATCTAAAAAAATACATCACATGTTGGTGAGGTATATTAGTATTTATCATAAATACCAATATAAACTTTTACATATGTAAAAATAACGGATAAAATATTTTACATAAAAAATATACTCATAAATGTTATGGAAAGACAGAGTTAAGATTCTCAAATATTTGAAAAAGGGATCGCCTCGAATAATTTTACATTTTAATTTCTTTCAAGTAATTTATAATAAAATGACCAATTAGTTTCTCAAATTATGATTAAAGTGATAAATATATTAAAGGGAAAAATATTTTAAACTTAAATACTTCTTGGTTATATGACGTATGAAATCGATGTTTCATATTCAGCTTGAAAAAAAACTAAGATCGACTACTGTAAATTTCAATTATAGATATTTCTAGCTCTACACGCATGCATTACACAATATATAATACGTATAATATGTAATTCTATCTTTTATTTTTTACTATTTATCTCTATAATGATTTAAATCTGTATCGCAAAACATTCTGAATTCATTATTGAAACATTCCATAAATTTTACTTAAAGAAAAAGAACTCGAAACAACTTTTAACTGCATTAAGAATGTTTTTAAGTAACATTCAACACTATACCAAGTTGCACCTATTTCGAAATAAATAAAGCAAAATTTCTTTGATCCGGGAAGTATTTTGCAACTGACCATTTTCAAACCTCGAAGCACCAGAAAAATCTGCATCGAAACAGACTTCAATTCTTTTTAGTTGGCCAAGATTTATTATTATTGCTCCGCTGATTTATGAATACCGGTTTTCCGAAAAAGAAAGACTAAGAGCATAACTGTAACGCCTTCCAACTGAAAAGAGTCTTTTACCCTCAGTTACGATTTTACATGAATAATAAATGGTATTTTTATTTCGCAAATCTCAGCGGGTAGCGCAGTTTACAAGTTCTTACCTTGTGCGATATGTGGTATGTTAGGGTCATCGAGGAAGTTGCTCTATTGGGTGATGACTTGCACCCTTCTGAAGATAATACAGCAGATTTTTATAGCCTAGATTAGATTTATGGGTAAGAGGTACATTCAGAACGTTTTTCTTCAGTAATTTTTAATAAAGAATGGATCTGTTCCAATTGTGAAATCATAGAAGATATATTTATCGTTGCTTACGCTGCGTCTACTTTTGAAGCCTTGTTTTTTTCGTTTGGTTTGAAATAACTTCGCTTAAGGCTAGTGGAGGTTTGGTAGCTTTTAGGTTACTATTTTAAACACCTGTCAATTGACAAGGACGTCATCTCAGTTGACACTTCATTTTAACCTAACTTTCCACCATATAATAACTTAAGGTTTGGAATCTTCGTGGGGAGCTTTATTTTTAACCTCTGTATATATATATATATACAGTCGGACCTCTATATAAAGAAGTCACTAAAAAAGTTCGTTATATGGAAAATTCGTTATATAGAGGTTCATCTTTTAATATACTTGATAAAACACACACAAAAAAAAATTTAAATTCCTAAATACTATACATTAAAAAAAATAATTGTTCATACCTTTTTTTAAATTAGTATATGTTTATTTTATGTATCTTAAACATCAAAAAAAAGAAAGAAAGAAAGAAAAACTGCAAGGAAAACAAGAAAAAACAATTCCGAAGAATACACTGTATTTTCAATATTAAGAAAATAATTTTATATTAAAATTAATGAATTTTAAGGACATTTTCTAGTTTAAAGCATACAAGAATTATATAACATACATTATTTTATAACTAGAACATGGGGTCACGGGACTACTCCACTGAGTGTGAAAGGGGTATCGTAGATGTTTCCAGTGAACTGGACAATGGGGGGGGGGGCCAAGGCTGCACTTGAATTAAACGTCCAGAACTCTATTGCTTTCGGCGAGTAAGGATCTAATAAAACCAATTCAAGATTTATGACCACCATAAAATGTGTTAAAGAGAGAATAACTTGAAATGTTCAGAAATATTTTGAAAATAGGGAGAAAAAAAACTGAATCCCAAAAGAAAAAGTTCGTTATATAGAAAATGTACTTCGCTGTAGAGAGGTTATTTTACGAAGAAAATTGTGAAATGCTCAAGGTTCCAAGAAAAAGTTTGTTATATAGAAGAATTCGCTATATAAAGGTTCGACTGTATATATATATATATATATATATATATTGTTTTGGTATGAAAAAATGTCTCTCTAAAGCAGAAGTTCCCACATTTTTTGTCTCATAGACCGCTTGACATGTTTGTAGGATTTGGGTAGACCGCTGCTTACCTAATATTGAATTTTTCCAAATTTATCAATTTAAATATCTTTTTCACAGCTGGTATACATGTACTTACTTTAAAAGATTTAAATTTCTAACTGTAGTGAAGTATAGTGTTTAAAACTTAAGAAACTTATGTTAATCAAATTAAAATTTGATTAACATAAGTTTCTTAAGTTACATAAGTTAAGTTACATTTCTTAAGTTAATACATAAAATTTCTGATCAACAAACAAATGTTTATAATGGGAGTAATGAATTTTGTGATTCAATAACAAATTTTCAGCATTTGGCATCAATTTTGTCAGATTTAAACCTAAATCTCCTCGGTTAGTATAGTGTCCAGTATTTTACCTTCATTCTTTCTTTTTTATTTTGGAGATTTGCAACCGCGCTGAAACTCCTTCTCACTGGGGAAAGCAATTAAAAATTTTCACATATTATTCCATAATTCGGGATAAATAACAGTTATGTCTTTTTAGAATCAAAATTGCTGGCATCCGTTATTGTCTATTCCGATCAATTCCTCTTGTAACGTGACATTTTTTTTCCAAAAAGACCCTATGAATTCATTTCCTACTGTGGTAATTACCATAGTCCCCCCAAGCCTTCTAAAAACTAGTTTCAAAATCTGAATAAAGGACACTTAAATGTTGAACCTAGGTTAAAACGTCATTTTCCTGGCAAATTGTCTGTGGCCAATTAAGAAACTGGGAAAATTTGCGACGGCCAATATTATACTCCTTTAGCTTTAATGAGAGCCACTATCGTAGACCCTCATAGACCACCAAATTACTTTTTTGCTGACGCACCCGTTTCAGGTCGTCATAGACTCTTGGGAGCCGATATAGACCACTTTGGGAATCACTGCTCTAAAGCTACTCGACTATTGATGACGAACCTCATAAGGTGAGAAAAATGGTATTTGACATGATAGTGCCCCTTCTTTCTAAGCCATTCCTTATGAAGTCTAGTTCGATTTAACGTGCTAACTATTCTGGTACGTGGATTCAGCATGCTGGGTTTCAATAGAGTCTGGATTTGGAACTGCAACTCAACTTATTGGACACGAAGCTTGCAACCATGACCTTTTTAAAGCAAAAAAAAAAATGTATTTATTTAAACAATTTTTTACATTATTTTAACCTTCAAATCTAAGCTTTGGATAACATTGAAAAAGTTGTTGTTTTTTTTCTTTTTTTAAATTACCCCTTAAAGAGAAAAAAGTTTAGTATAACCCCTTAAGTGGTCAATTTTTTTTGCCCAAAATGTTCCAAAAAAGAAAAGTATACTTTTTTCTTGCATGTAACTAAGCATAATACTTAACAGAATGCCCGAACAGAAGAATTTTATCTTAATTTTCAATTTTAAAGTTTTCACGCTATTTTTAATTTTATACTTGGGGAACACAAAAGCCTCTGAATGTTTGCTTTTTATAAGTACACTCTACATGTTATGAAGAATGGTTTCATATATCTTAAAAGAATTTCTCTCATACTTACAAAAATTTTCATGTTCGTATCTCTTTTTCAAATGGAGGAAGATTTTTTTTGTGTGTGTGCATAAATATATATGCACATACATTGCAAAGGGGACAGAGCCCCGGCTTTTTTGGGTTATCTTTCCCTTTTCATTTCTTCTCAAGCAACAAAAGGCACATTGGCTTGCCAATCCCTGTTCTTTATCGAATATTTTCAAGAATTTAAATTCCCGCCTTCACCACAAAGAAAATCGTGGATGAGAAGTATTTCAGTAGCGTGGACAAACTGCGTCTCTTAAAAACTTTAGTATGAATAATCTCATTATAAGAATTAAAAATATGTACAAATCAGAGGTAGAAAGAAGAAAATATAAGTGCCCGTACAGCGTACGGGCAAACAAGTTAAGAGGTTAATATTAACTTATAACACACATTTGAAGAATTATAATTTCATTTTTAATACAAAAACCTTTGGTATGATTTAACAAAATAGAAGGGTGCCAAATCAATGAATAGACAAATATATTATATTTTACAGATTCTTTAGACAGAGACATACTAATTTTTTTTTAAAAAAAAAAGTGAATAATCTTTTCCAAGAAAGAAAAATTGTTAAAACTGTTGTTTTTTAAGAAATGAAAGCCTGAATCTAAATTTTGCAAGAAATCCGAGATTAAATTTTTGAAAGCACATTTTTAAATCATTAAGATGGTGTTATTTTTGAATGCCTATTTTGAATTTTTTAAAAATATTTAGGAACTAATTTGAAAATTGGCTTCTAAGAAAAAATGGTAATTTGTTTTTAATCAGCAATTTTAATTTTATTTACTTCCAGAAAGATTTCACATTTTTCTGTAACAAATATTTTATATAGAATTAGATAATAAATGCGAGTGACTCATGAGCTTTTGTTTAATATGTGTCAAATTTCATACCTTTGTTATACAGGTTGTATTCTTTTTATGTCACTAATAGATCATTGAACAAACTTAAGAAACATATTTGCTAAATATGTCTTGAAAAATTAATTAAATATTGTAGAAAATTCTTTTTAAAAAACCTATATGAGCTTAGTGAGAGAGAAAATTTTACAGTTCATTGTCAAATATTTCAAATATATGTTAATTATATCCAAAATTAAATTGAAAGCAATTTTTTTTTCTTCTGAAATAAAAACCAAGCATATTTAAAGGATAAATTAATATTCTTTTAATTTTTTTTTTATTATTATTTTCTAAAAGCCAGCTTTTTGTATCAGAAAACATCCGTCAATATAAATCAAGATAATTTAGCAGGAATCATCGGAGATAAAGACATATAGAACTACGTGGTACGGAGAGGGTTCAGTGCTTTTTTGCATTACCTTTACATTTTATTTGAATATAATTCAAGCCAAAAATAAGAATAACATTGTTTATAATATATGGGGGTTTTTTTCCAAACATCTGAATAAATTTCATAGAAGAAACACTCGCACTTTTTTTCCATGAATATTCTTAAATTATAAAAAAAAAAATAATCAGATTTTTCCATTAACAATAATGTTATATATATATGTTATATAATGTTATATATATATTGGTATTCCTTTATATTTAGATACTCATTACGTCTTTCTTCCATACTTAAATGATAAATTTTAATTACTTACTTCTGCGTGTTTTCATAATTGTTAGCAAAGTTGTTTGATTTAAATTTTGAATATATATATATGTGTGTGTTTGTGTGCATGTTTGTGTGTGTGTTGTGTACATGTGATTATATTTACTAAGTATTTTAATTCTGTTTCTGACCCCTCAGGGGGCTCATCTTCTTTAGGTGGGTACGGGTGTCACAATCCCGAGGTACCCTAGTGATCTTTTCCTTTTCCCAAGAGGTTTACTATCTTTGGTAAACACGGGTGTCATGATCCCGGGGTACCCCAGTGATCCTTCTCTATTTTCGACCCTCCATCTTGTCATCCAATTTCTTCTTTTCTTCTTTTCCCGTCCAGACCACAGACCTATGAATGTTTGGCGCAGTATAGCCAAAACTGGCTCTTGTGCCATAAAACACCAAACTCAACTCAACTCAACTCAACTGTGTGTGTGTGTGTTTCTGAATTCCAACATACTCTAAAATAATTATATTAATCAACTTTGATGATCCACTTCCCGTTGTGCGGCCCGTTTACCAGCATCGGTCTTTACTGATAAATTATCAAGTGATTGTGGATATTTGCATAAATAGAGAGAGTTTTGCAATTTATATACATCAATGGTATATATTATTCAATAAATAAAATAATTTTTTTGAATTTTCTGAAGCGCACGCAATCAATACAATATAAAAAAAATTAAATCATACCGAATCATTCTTAAAGTATTTTATTAGAGTTTTGATTTAAAAAATATGTCTTATAAAACATACAAAAATGAGTAGCAATATTTTGATCTTTTTATATAACAAGAGGTTATTTACATTATAATTAATATGAAAATCGTGCTATTTCTTTCCAACCTTAGTATATCTGAAAAAATAAAAAAAAAAAAGTATTTTGCGAATGAACAGAGGCATAAAAAACTTCCCTCCCTCCCCTATCGAAAGCTATGAAATAATTTGAAGATCTCGTTCGATCGTTGTTCTCATCGCTTTCCTTCGAATTTATGAGTCCGGAATCTAAACTGCCAAATCTCTGGAGATCGGTTCTTTTCCAGGGACACGTTGAACGTTCGGAACGTGCCGAGACAAGTAACGTCTTTATATTGGAAATGGCAGTTTCCGGAGACAAGATCCAATACGGTAATTCGGTTGATTTCTTATGGGAGATGTAAAAGGAGATGGTGAAGTCTGGGGAAAAAAGGAAGGGAAAACGTCTAGATGTGATCGAAATGATGCAGAGGAATAAAAAACATTTATGGTCCTGCACTAAGGCGTGAGGAAAATTCTTGGAATATTGTCTGTAACAGGATAAAAAATACAGAGAAAGTAACATTGAAAGTAAACTTATATCGCTTATCGGTTTGTTTATTTATTTTATTTTAGGCTTTGAAATACCTGTGGGATATTTTGTACTCTTAACTCCCTTTTACACAATTATATTATACGTACATTTTATTGATGTATTTTAATTGATAAATCCCATAATTCTTGCTGTAAAACTATGCAGATTTTTTTTAAGAAAAGAATATACCTTAACGATTAAACATATTGTATTACTCCACGAACTCCAATGCTAGTAAAGACGAAGACACAATCCTTTCTCAAGTGAGTGTGTGTTTATTAAAGTCTCACTATAAAGCGAAACGAAAGCTATTGCTGACGGACCTCGTAATTTTGTGCCATGGTCAAGAAATGAAGACGACATCTGAGATGACACCCCTCTGGCCTAATTACCACACCACCTCCGAACAGCATGTAGCAAAATAGAAGCATCCCTAATATGTTTATGTATGGGGGCTTAAATGATCACTGGAAGCATCTGAAGTCAAATATATATTTCTGTAGCCCCGCGATACCATCTTTCGACGTGTGGTTATCCCATTTTATTGCTAAAATCATTCAAATGAACAAAAAGGGGGTAAAAGGGGGTACGGAATAGGACAGGGTGCTACCGTACCTATCAGAGTCGTTTCTAGACAAATCAAGAGGTCCATATCATGCCAACTGCACACGCCCTATTCATTCAGCGGCTCCACCAGATTGAACAGTCCCTTGTTGACATGTAGGGCTCAAAGATTCATGAGGTTGTCTCCATGACTGTTGTTCCCGTTGTCCGTCCACTCGATACAATTGGAAACGACACTCGTCAAACCAGGCAACACGTTTCCAGTTATCAACAGTTCAGTGGTGTTGTAGGTTGGCCAAGATGAAGCGTAAAGCCTTGTGCCGCGGAGTAAACAACGATACTCGAGTGGGTCTTCAGTTCCGAAAGCCCATTTTTATGATGGTCTATAGTACAGTTTTCCCGCTGACACTTGTTGTTCATGTCCAAGCATTGAAATCTGCGGTAATTCGAAAAAATGTTGCGCTGCTGTCTCGTTTAAGAATTCTCGTCAGTCTTCAATGTTCTCGTTCTTTCAACATGTCTTTTTAACCGTACCAAAATTACAGATTAATGTTACGTGGTATTCGATATTCATAGTACGCTTGTGAAACGGCCGTTCATGAAAATCCAAATTTCATCGCTACCATGGGGATCCTATGTTTCATCTTTCGTCCACCAACTCCCCATTCAACGTCACTTAAATCTTGATCATCTGCCATTGTGGTAACAAGAACAGATCTGTGGCGTTTCCAAACAAGATATGCAGATTTCTTGGATGGGCTCGTCAACCGTAACATTAGATGGTGAATAAAAGGAAGACGAAGCTCAAACCATCAGGGAGAAAGCCATTTTCTTTACAAGCCGCATGCTAATAGAAGGCGAGGTGCCAATATGTAATTTACTAGATTTTAATCTTTGCTTTAATTAAAGAAGCAATTAATTAATGGTTACCTGTGTTTTCACTTCATCGTATTTTCATATTGGAGAATATATCATTTTCGAAAGATCTAACAGCTTTGACAGACATCTGTAGTTTTATACAGGCGTTGCCGACTACATTGCGTTACGCTAATTGGTCGCATATTTCTGTTATTTGTATACGTGCGCCTGCACCAGTTTTTCTGCTCTTCGATACATAATATTCAGAGAGATCGTTGTTGTATATCTTAAATAGAATACTACGAGTAAATTGTGTCCTGGTATTTTCAATGGAAGATACAGCTAGTAATACTATGATTGCTATTGGCTGTCCAAAATACAACACCAAGGACAAGATATATATATATATATATATAAAATTTTACAGAAATAACACGCACTGCAAAAGTGAAATAACTGAAAATAAGAAAGCAAGAAATACAAGGAAATCAGTATTGAGGGTTTCTGCAATAAGCGTTGCTACATGCTTCGACATTGAATGAAAGAAGCTTTAGGTGTCTTGTTTTGGTATGACAGCTTATGCTGCCTCCACATATTTCCAAAGTTGATCTGGTGTAGCATTAAGTGGTATATGCCAGACTAATCGTTCTCCAATTATCTACCACACGTTCGACAGGTGATAGATCGAGAGAAAGGCAGCCTTCCCAAGGCCAAGGCAGCAACGCATTTTGGGAAGCAAAGAAATTTTGTAAATTGCGTGCCGCGTGTGAGTTGTGCGTTGTTCTGTTAAAATGGGGCTGCAGACCAGCTCTAAAGGTAAGGAAAGACAGTAGTCTCTAGAATCTTAGAAATATGGTGCTCAATAATCATTGCACAGACGTGTAGTAGAGAAGTAGACGGAGTGGAATCCAATACCATCTCAAAACATAAGAGTGGAGGCAATACAAGTATGATGATGCATAAGGCAACAGCTTAGCAGCATCTTTCCGTGATATCTACACACTCTAATCCACCCATCATGCTGTTGCAAGCAAAAACGTGATTTGTCTGCAAAAACAATTAGATATCATTCGGCAGCCCACGTCCTCCACTGAACCATAGAAGATGCAAATGCCTCTTGTTTTGATACAGAGGTAATTGCAGCAATGGACACCTTGTAGGTATTACACTGATCTACCAATGGCGTTGAATGGTATGTGCAGACATCAACTGTTATACAAAGAGCCATTTTTGTTGTGATATGGTTCCAGATGTAACAGACCAATTCATCACTGCCATGAACATAATATGCCTGTTATCACGTGTAGTGGTGCGACGACGATGGCGCAATTATTGTTATTGATCAGTTGTACCCTCCTGCTTCCTTGGATTACAGATCCTCCTCATTGTTGCTTGGTTTCGTCTGACGCGATTTCCGATTTTTCGAAGGATAATTACAATCGGTATAGGCAAGATTTCTTCACTCAGAATTAAAAAATGTACTCGAGTGGCGTTCGATTCTTTTCGAGGAGGAGGAATGCCCAAAGGAACCGAGCTCACACGAAAAGGGTTTAGAGCTACAAACCGATCCCTTGGGAAACAACCCCGCCCACGTCCAGACTGGAGTTATTCACGCACAAAAAAGCAATTTCGACAAGTCAAAACAACATTTTTTCTTCAAATAGCACTTTTTGGTGGCGCTACAATTGCCCATGATGTGCGTCTGAGCTGCAATGCTAATCATTTGTCTTTCCCATTGCATCCTATGCAGGGTGAAAATTTCCCGCGGTGTTTCATTTGCGAATGTCCAGTATTGTAAGAAAAGGAAATCCAAAACCTCTGATTAGTAGTGATTAACTAGGAAAATATTTGGACCGGACTAGGAATTTTAATAATTATAATATATTTAATATTAACTATTAATTTTATTTAGAGCGGATTTAGAATCAGCAGAAGTGATATTCAATCTATGAGTCTCGACCCCCAAATGGAGTCCCGAAAAATTACTTGGTGGTTTCAAAGTGGATGAAAAAATATTGGTTTTTAAAATGTTAAAAGTCCCAATTAGGGGCGCACTACGGGAAAAAAAATGAATACCACTGATCAATAGAATTCTACAAGACGAATTTAATACATTTTTCTCCATTTGCTTTAATTTTGAAGAATGCGGGAAATATTAAACCTCTTCTTGAAAGAGGATGTATAAGATAATAAATTTAAAGATGTGCAATTTAGTTAGTTATTATTAATGTCACATTAGAACATTACTAAGGCTATTGATGATATATCTCATAATTTGAGCCATGGTCAAATGACCAGAACGAGACTTACACACGTACGTCTTTCCTAACTTCCTCTTCAGACTACGTGAAGATACTTTGAACTTTAATTTCATTTAACGTGAAGTATTCACGGTGTAGCGTAATTTCATTGAAAGCAGTTTGCACCCCGCCATTCATTTTTGAAGCCCAGGGATGAATACAATCGCCAGATGGGGTTTTTTTCTCTTTGAAAGTAAACTACAAATTCTTCTTTCACGCCTTGAGACAAAACAGTTGTAGAGTCGACTTTTGGACTGTTTGTTGTAACCCCTCCTTTTCTTCTCCGACGCCTAGAGGCAAATATATTCACCAGATGGCACTTTCTTCACAGCTAACTATGGAAGGGACGCACCTGTTTCCACGGCTGACCATTCTTTCTCTTCCCTTTCACATGTGACCGTGATATACAAGTATGGAAAGGAGTGTTGTATCGGCTATATTCTAAGGAAGAAATGCGAAGGATGATATTCTCAGTGTCGAAGTGACAGGTCAATTAATAGACCCTTCATAAGATTTGCGATATAAGCCGACAAGAGAATGACAGTCTATACAAGCTTTTGTCCCAAAGGAACCAATGATGGCTGGGACCAAGACAGAGGGTGTCGGGTGCTGATCCGTTTTCCTACCAATCAGGAATTATTTGGGGCGGGAAAGAGGCCCGCCCAGGTGGTTTAAAAAGAAGGTTCGGAAGGTGACCGGGGGACTTCCACTATACCAGCGATTGAAAAATAGGCGAAAGGCTGCTAGACAGCGGGAAGACCAGCGACGAGAGGACCGATCTGGACTTGAACTTTCTCCACCGAAAGATTGATACAGGCGCTCCGGGGAAACAGGAAGCTCTTCTAGACTTACGAGCAACCTACTAGAAACGCCATTTTGTGCGAATCATGGATATTACGATATCCAGTTGAAAACCCAATAGACAGGTGTGTGCTGATACAAGTAGCTGGTAGCTAAAGGTGTAAAGTATTGTCCTGATAGATATCATAATAAAAGTGTCAATTTCTACTAAAGTTTTCAAGCACAACAAAATATTTTTTCAAAGCTATGTAATCCCTTTCGCTACCTAGGAAACTTGGAGTCATGATATTACAATTGCAAATAAATCTATCAATGGCAAATAAAATCACCCTTACATCAAAAATCTACTTATGTAGAATCAGTGCCGAGAAACTTATGGGTATTTAATATGTATTTATGTATTTTGGAAAAAAAATATATAATTCTGAGTCATATAATTGGGTAAAAGCAATTATTTAACATATTGAATTCAATAACATTCTATAACATATTTTGCTAGAGTTTTAAGCCTTTAAATTATTACTTACATGCCCCCAAGTACAAACTTGTTAAAACGAAACGAATTTTTTTCTGTTTAACATTTTCTGTAAAAAACAATAAATTCCTTTTCCTCCAAGTTCCTCAAAAATGAATTTTTCATCAAGTAACCATTTCGAAGAAATATATTATTTTCTTCTTAACAGTTCCTGACATCCACAAGTATGAATTTTTCAGATAAATTTTGAAAAAGTATATTACAATTTTATATTAGTACAAGTCCATTTGTTTTTAATGATTTCTAAATGTATATCTTAAGCATTAAAACTTTTCATAACAATGGTCAAAAGCCTTAAAAGGCCTATAATATGTTTTAAGTTAAACCTTTCCTAAAAATCTAACATTTTTGTTGAATCGTATTTTCATTTTTGAAAACCTCTCTCTCGCCCAATACTAAAATGTCCCTTGCATTGAAAATTATGTTTACTGAGCTATCGGAACAAGTCTTATGATAAGGAAAATTTGTGTTTTTTACTTCAGAGTCCAACACTCTTATATCACTCATTTCCAATTCTCCTTAATTATACGAGTCATATCTTGGTTGCTGTGTAATCGTACTCATTAGAGTGACCTTTTATACTTGTGACTGTGCCATTAGTTGAAAACACACATTCCTAAAATGGATGATATATGGCGGCGTTATTACAAGTGGCTATATATGAATAAAAAAAAAAATTCCTCACGACAACTACTTCAATCTAACGCTTGTTTACGTGGTTATAAAAATTTAAAAAATGGACGATAAACATCTCATGGGATGGTCTCATTCGACCAACAGGCAGCGGCAATATCTGAATATCGTGATACATTTGCTGTCTTGTGGTTGGTCAATTTTCTTTTTATAGCCTACTTTTATCGCCTAAGGTAAAAAGACTTATTAGCTTTATTCAAAAGGCATTTTGGACTCCAAGTGTGGAAAAAAACCTCGTCTTAAATGTTGCAATGGCTGTCATATCGTGACAGCATGTCCTATTGTCTACCAAAATTATGCATATTTGAGTTTTATTTCTAGTTATTTACGGTGTCACGGTTTTCCATAGGCACGGGCTGAAATTAGGCATTGGGAATTACCTTCATTCGCAGATGGTTGAGGCAGTAGCTGCACTGTAGGGACAACTTTTTATGAGTTTTTATGTGTGCACGTCAACTCTAATAGCCCATTTCTCCCACATGAACAAGACACGATGAATAGGAAGCGGATGTACCCATGGAAATAACAGTTGCACTCTGTTTGCTAGGCTACGAGCGAAGGTATTAAAATCCCTGTTACAAACAACCTCCTCAGAAATTACTGTTTAATGTTGTTAAATATTGGAAGAATTTCAAATAAAAATAAACGTGGGCTATAAATAAAAGAACAAACAGGTGTCGTGGAGGTAATCTTTTGATACCTATTAATGTTATGTTGTTTGAAAAGAGCAGGTTGATTTCAATTTTCTAACGTCTTAGTTTCTCAGCATTTAAATCTATTCATTTGCTGTTCATTGCATTAGAGAATTATTTTGCTTTTTTAAGTATTGATCTTGCGAGTATATTTTTAAAAATGTAAACTTTTTACTCTGAATTCTTAGTAGAACAAAATTAATTTCAAAAATCGTGAGAGATATTTCATTTTTCCATGGCACTGTTTATAAATACGCATATAAGGTTTTAAAATAAAAATCTGATGCTCTAAAATGCATTTCCAACTTATTTATATGGACATTCTAATGCAAGTCAAAGTTCTCAGTAGACTCATTCGATAAGAAGTGAATTCGTTACCAATAGGTAGTGGGATCGAGATTTATATTTCTGACCAACCATGGTGTAACGCAGTAGCGCACACAGGAATTTTCCAAGGGGAGGGGGAGTTCAGGGTCGAAAGTTCACCATTCTTGTATCATGCTCCTTTTGATTTTGTCGATATTTTGGGAAAAAAAACAGTAAAAAACTAATTATTGTATAAATAATTAGCATTAATTAATAAAATTAATCATTAATAACAAATATTTAATTAAATTTTACGTATTATATTCTTAAAATTATAATCAATCTGACAAAAAATCAAGGGCTTGGGGGGGGGGGCGGGCCCCCAGAACACCCCCCTTTTGTACACCACTGGTGTAACGCGGTTGACGTTAAATTTCTCGCTTTGGCGTGACATGCTAGTTGAGGAGTCTTTCTGGCCACGTGTCTATCATTCTAAGATTTGAAATCCATCCCCATTAATCCTCACGATGCTTTCAGTATCATGTTAATCAAAAAACCAACCAAATTAACAACAAAAACAGTTATATTAAAAACTTTTTGAAATAAGGGATAGTATTGAGGGAAAAAAGAATTATTCTAAAACTACAAAATCATGGTCAATCGTATTGTATTGCAGACTTGCGCTTATTTTGCAAACTTTATTTTGCTTAATAATTACACCTATACTATCTTTATTTTTTATTCTAATCAATTTTTGAATAACTTGCAAAATTAAATATGCCCCATTATAAAGGCCAGCTGTTACAAATCAAGTTAATTAAATAGAGAAAAAATTAGTGAGCATAATATGTGTCAAAGAAAAGGTAAACTCGTTTTTTACGAATTGAATTGTAGCTTTACATGAAAAGCAATTATTCCTTTTCTTAATACTTTGCTTGACTGTGTGTGTGTGATTCAAAATTACTTATTCTATCATTAATACCCCTCTCTCCCCCGTGGATTCTTTATTAAGATGTATATTCAAAACAATTAGTGGGTGTTTTTCCTTTCTTAAGAATACAAGTGTTTTACATTCGTTGTAAGCCATTTCTTCATTAAGGAATAGTGAACTAGAATCTTAGGCATAAACATTCGTCAACTGTTTACTACATTTTAAGGTTTCAGTATTCAGCAGCAGTTTGCTAGAATCTAAGGCTTCAACATTCGGCAACAGTTTACTGGAATCTAAGGCATCAACATTCGGTAACTGTTTGCTACAATCTGAGGCTTCAGCATTCAGCAACATTGTACTGGAATCTAAGGTTACATTCACAGCAACAGTTTACTGGAATCTAAGGAAGCATTCAGCAACAGTTTACCGGAATTCAATGTTTCAATACTAATCAATAGTTTATTGGCATATAACATCCTCTCTTTGTGTTCTTTCTTCTCATAAAACAGTTCAATAACATATGAATTTTTATTGAACATTTCTTTTTAGTTTCACGAAAATAGAATTTTCAATTCAATGATTCCTATATTAGAATTTTTATAGCTCAAAATATAAGGATCGAAATTCCTTTAATCTAAACAAGCAATTCAGATCTATTTACCATCAGACATCTAAGAATGTAAATCGAAAAAAAAATTTTAATCCGCAGCTCAACATATATAATTTTAGGAAATCGCCAATTAAATACCTGGCCATTAAATGGAGATTTTTACTACTTTCGTTAATGCATAACACGTTACATTAAAGTTTTCAAATCTCCTATTGGCAATTGAGCAATTACCTGCGTACAATACACGCAACCATTGTCAGAAACAGATAAAACAATACTCAACCGGCGTCAATAACAAGTAAAAAAAATCAAAGTAAATCGACCGATAAATTGCCGATAACTGAAAATAACCTGTTTTATTGAACATCAAGTGTGGAAAGAGGAGCTTAGAAAACTATTTTGTTTTTGTTTTATCTATAACGTTCCAATCTCATAGGAATGATTATTTTTTCAAAATTTATACTAGTGAAGCATAAATGAATTAAATTAAGCCTTAAGAAAATCGAAGATATTAAAAAAAATTAATTGATATTTGTAATTCTTATTAGGATATTCACATTGTAATAGAAATCGTAAGGCTTTTTAATAAAAATTGATAGTAATCCTATATTTTTGATGTAACTAAAATGTGTGTTATTCATTACTCATCGGTTTATAATATAAGAAAATGAATCAGCAAGAGCTATCATCTACATGTGAAAAAACATTGGATACAATACTTCTACGCAACTGGTAGCTTAAACACGTGTGATTTCCTAAAAATCTAACGCTTCAGCGATACTATCATTTAAAATTTCATACTCATAAAATATTTTAAATAATTTTTATTTCTTACGATAGATAGATGGAATAAAATTGCTTGTTTTGCTTTAGTTAAATTACATTGAAACAACACGATACCACGTATTATTGACGACATTTAATTGCAGTATGGCATGTATTATCCAGCCACATGATGAAAAGAGGAGAAAAATATCTAAACTAAAAAATGTTACCCTTCCCACCAAGTCACATGAAGATATTGGTATTTGGTTTTATTCAACAAGCAGCAGCCTCCATTATTCTCTGCGATGACTTCTGGTCTCGAACTTCATCCCTTGGGTGATGATAATGTATTGAACTGCTGGCATGGTGTATCCTTCTGGGCTAAAAACTCTGACATTACAATGGAGTGGGAGTAAAAAGAACAAAAAAAAAAAAAGTGGGATCGTAGCACAGGTGTCTTCATTAACATTTGACCATATTTCAGAATAACGAGGCCCAAAGTCAATAGCCTTCAAGTTCCTTTTAGGAGAAACGCAATGGCGTACAAAGACTACTTTCATAGGAAGGGTTATATTTTTTAAAAAACGTAGTCAAAAGCACCCAGACGTAATCTTTATGTTAAAATTCAAACATCTGCTGCCTATGGGAAGGGTTTAAACCCTCAACTCCGATCCTTGTGTACACCAGTGGTGGGCAACGTTTATCCTATATATATATATGTATATGTAATAATTCCTAATCTCATTTAATCTTTGATAGATTTGATTTATCTTTGGTCCATTCCTTCAGAGGACCCACGTTTAATTAATAACCTAGCTATCCGCCTTACGAGAGTATCTTGAACTACATCCATCCACTCCCAAATAATGGGATTTCCTGCTTGGTATAAATAAAGAGATCTCTGGAAAATCCCGCCTCTTGTATATTTGCCCATTCACCATGTAGTCAACTGCAGCGAGTTGTGTGTTCATTGCCTTTGTTCTGTGTAGTGTCGTCCATTATTTATGTTTGTAATATGCCTATGTGTTTCAAGATGTGCAATAAACTGGATTACTAACCTCAACAGACTGTCTCGTCAATGCCATTAAATAATAAATATTAATCATCTAAAATATGATCAACCTTACAGTAATAACATCCACTCGCGCGCCACGACATTATAGTTATCATTACCATTCGCCCACAATATTATAGAAATGTTTCATATATATTATATACACCATTGAGTCAAAACATTATGAACACCTCCACATTTTTTAATTAACTCATCTGGATTACTTGGAAGCCGTATAATAATAACAGAATATTGTTTAACTGCTTCTGGAGAAGGTAAGCTATCATTCTTCCACTTACATTTTCAACTGAGGGAAAAGGTGACTGTTCTAAGCGAATTCGAAAGAGGGCAGATTGTAATGGCCTAAAGAAACTGTAACAAGCATCTCCGAAACAGCATGACTGGTAGGTTGCTTTTGTTCTGCCGTTTTTAGTGTTTATACAAAGTGGATAAATAACTGTGAAACCACAGAAGTAGACACCTAGCTGTTGGACGTCTACGCATCATCAAAAAAAAAAGAAGGAAAAGGAAGTCACAGAAATTGTCCCGCTTAGTAAAGCAAAATCGACGCCAGACGGGGAGTCATTTGGCAGTCCAATACGATGCAGATCCAAGAACAAATGTTTCGGAACACACAGGGCGAACACTATTGGGTATGGGACCGCACTGCGGACGTCCTATTCGTGGGTCTCTACTGACCAAGCGTCGTTGATAAATACGCATAGAGTGGGCTCAGGAACATTGAGACTTGACCATAAATAAGTGGAAGATAGTTTGCTGGTAGGATGAAACATAATTACTAGATATCCATTGATGGTTGTGTCAGGATACGCCGTCTTCCACAGTCGAACAGTTGCTCCCTCCATTTACACAGGCTAGTGATGGTGGTATAATGCTTTGGAAAACGTTCTCATGGGTGACTATAGGAGCCTTAGTTAGGGAAGAAGGGACCATGAAAGTAAAAGACTATCTGAGCATAATTGCGTGTCAGTTGCACCCTTATATGACATCTGTTTTCCCGACTGGAAATGGGTTCTTCCAGCAGGACAGCGTTCCATGTCAAAAGACTAGAATTGTGTTAGAAGGGTTCGAGGAGCATAAAGAGGAATTCCACTTAATATTTTGGCCACCTAACTTGGTGGATCTTAATTTGATAAGGCATCTTTGAGTTTTCTTGGAAAGGCTGCTCAGAGATAAAATATCTTGATATTGGATTATCTCGACTTTACGGGACCACTGTTTAGACAATTGGTACAACCTGGCTTCAGTCATATACCAATAACTTGTGGCATCCATGCCAAGGTGAGTTGCAGCTGTTTTTGCAGGCAAAAAGGGGTAAAACGTGTTATTGACTAGGTGTTCACATTTTTTTGGTTGTTCGGTGTATATATATACGTATATATAAAAGTATTTTTTACTCGTTATACATGCTATATGTTTCTCAGCGGATCAAATATATTAATGAGAATCTAAATCAGGGGGATTTTTTTTAAAAAATTTGGCTTAAACAAATGCATTCTGAAATAAATTTTAAAAAATAAAAAATCAAGTTTTCTTAAAGAAACGAAATCTCTTTTCTTAAATTTTGTGTTAAATAATACAAAAGGAATCAAATTCTTAAAGTAAAATTTTCGTATACATCAAAAAAATATTACCCATGAAACAAAACCTACTGCTACTTTTAGAAACATAAATATCCTGGATGTACGAAAAACATAAACTTGTAGCCATACCGTTCAAAAATTCGAACTGTATGTATGTGGATACATACTTCTGAATAACAAGAACTGTAAAAGTAATGCTAACTACTTTTTATTAGGGAATGTTTTTAAATTAAATAATACTTAATTTCTTATTAAAAATTTCAGGGTGAATGCAATTGGTACCAATTTCTTAAATTCCAGCCAAGAAATGGTATATTCTGTTTGGGGGTGTATCATTTTCCCCTTGTGGGAACATAAACATACTATATATTAATTATTTCTCGTTTATTAAATTATAGATATCTTATTTTTTATACAAATAAAGGTTAATTATTACGAGCTTATGCGTTTTTGTTTTTTTATCCTGTAAGGGTCGCGTAATCGAATGAGCATGTCATCGAGCTTATGATCGGCATTATTTCACTTGTCCTGATTCCTCTAAAGGACGTCGTATCGTGGAGCTGACAAGCATTTAATCCCACGTTAGTGTGGTGTGGGAGTTTAGAAAATGGAAAGCCAGCTAGTGAGTAATCCTCGTCACAGGACCATAGCTCACAATTACGAGGTTCAGCGCCAATAGCCCTCTTGTTGCTTCTAAATTCTATTTTACTAAACAATCAATTTTTCCCAACGTGCTTAGGCTTAGTGAATAATTGTTTTATTTCCAGAATTCCGAATTTTTTTAACGAATGCTATTATAAATGTATTGAAATTGGGAAGAAAAAGAAGCAAAAGATACGAGTTACGTTTTATACTTGAAACATACTAAATCACAATACAGAGTTGAAGAAAAAAATAAAAATTCTGTTGATATATTCAAAGTTAAATCCTGCTTCTGAATCGAATTTTCTATCACTAAGTGAAATTTTGAAAAATGAAAGAATTGTCAACTCACAAAATGATCTCTTTAAATCAATATTCTGGTTATGAAATTTGCTCCCCAAATACATTATTTTTTTATTTCTAATAGACTGAGGATTGGTGTTTTACCATTGTAGACCTAGTACATTCCCCAGGAGCTGGTATCTCTTTTTTTAGTGCGGCACCCTATAGGCAGATACGAATCACCGCAGGTAATTTTGTAGCCCAGTTTCCTCCACAGAGGGAGGCACCTGAGCTCTGACGGTGCGATCCAGTACTAGGATTTAATTTTTTCGAGAGAAACCAAGACAAACAGACACTCTAGGGATATTTTGCATGTCGTATAATCGTATGGCATGGCCGCTGTCGATTTTTGCATCAGGAAACTCCACCAACTTGGACCGGGGTCGAACTCACAACTTTGAATGCAGAAGACCAGCCACAAACCAACCATGCCACCCAGCCGGACCATATAAATTATTAAACACGTTAAAAGTGTTATATTATTTAATTCAAACAATTGGAATGAAAGGAACTAAAATTTTGGTTGGCTAGTTTATTGGCGCAAGGCTCGTGTTTGGCGAAGCTAGTTAGTTATATTTGGTCACCAAGATATTTTATTTAGACTAATCTCTAAATGCAAGAAAAGAAAACAAGGGGATAAAATAACAAGGAGAAAGTTAAAAAAAAAAAAAAATCGTGACAAACTGCGAAGGTATTTCGGGGACGCGTCACCCACATTCACCACAAAGTTAGTAAACTCCATGGGAGTAAGAACAGATCACACTTAGGTTTATGTTAATTCCCCCTATAGAAGATAAACTCTTAAAGGGACTAAAATTTGGAGATATTTAGGTTACAGTTCCGATTTTAGGGGGAGCTTCTCGAATTTAAAATTATGCGGCACGTAGATTGGAAAAATTGCATGCGCGTGTGTGAATTCGTGGGGAATCGTGAAAGAGACAGAGCATTGTTTCCAGATCTGGTGAATAACAATGAAGAACGTAAACCAATACCTTCAGAGATAAGAATGAATATTAGCATTTTAATACAAGATTCACTTCAGTATGTTTATCATTTTTTGAGTGTAATACACTTTGATAATTCCTTTAACCTTTTCAGATAACCCTATTTAAGTGTCTTTTGATCACTTTTTCAGCGGTATCTTGCATCTTAGTGGGTGCTTAAAAGTCTGCAATCAATAAACTCTTTTTTTCTGATTACCTAAGGAAAGGAAGAAATCAGTTGTCTGGTCTAATGCTCCCTCACTTTTATAGCGTATATACTGGTGATCTCCAACAAATCAGACAGATAACAAAGCAATATGAATGATAGAAAAAAATATAAAAAAGTAGCTGTGATAAGGTTAGCCATAAACAGGTCCCTTAGATTAATAAAAGAATTGCTGACAATATCGTTAGAGATTATAATAGTTTTTGTTTTAAATATATGCGCTTACAAAATATTTGAGTTGTTATGCAAGAAAGCGTCTTCAGAAAGATAATTTTTTTGGGGGGGCGGCCCCCTGTATATACTACAAGGATCGGAAATCTTATATCTGTGGCGTGCCAAACTAATCTACCAATATGATTCAGGATGCCACACTGAAGGAAATATTTGAAATAATTCGGTTGCCTAGATAATGCATACAGAGTTAGGGAATAAAAATCAAGAATATAGATAACAGTTTTATTATATATTAAATTTTATCATTTAAAGATATCTCTTAACTTAAAAATAAACAGCATAAAATACAGCTATTTTTCCAGCACAAATAAAAAATTAAAATTGTATATATATATATATATATATACAGTAGCGCACACAGGAATTTTTCAAGGGGGGGTCCGGGGTTGAAAGTTCACCATTCTTGTATCATGCTATTTTTGATTTTGCCGATTTTCAGGAACAAAACACAGTAAAAAACTAATTATTGAATAATTAATTAGCATTAATTAATATAATTAATCATTAATAACAAATATTTAATTAAATTTTACGTTTTATATACTTAGAATTATAACCAAACGGAAAAAAATCAAGAGCTTTGGGGGTCCGGATCCCCAGAACCCCTTCTTTGTGTGCGCCACTGTATATATATATAAATTGAGTGTATCTTTTAAACATATTTATTAAAATGAGAAATAAACAATATAAAAAATAAGTATCCCCATTCAATATAGTTTAATAAAAAAATTAACTTGAACCTAACCTTTGTACTGCTCTATTTCAAATTGCAATATTAGGGGTATAATTTGTGACTTTCAATCTGACATGATTGTGAACGTTCAGTTGTTAAACTACTTCTTTGCCGACTCAAAATATTTTCCATATGAGAAAAGATTTATTCACATAGATATGTAGAACGAAAAGCGGAAAGTGGAGTACATGTAAATTTCTTCTAACAATTAAATCTCTCCAGCAATGGCATCCAATCATTTAAAATGCATGCCGATTTTTCTTTAAAACCATATTTCAGGTTTATTGTAATTTCTAAAAATTTCCTTAATTCTGAAGACATTTGTCAAGTAAGGTTCATTACAAATATATCAACATCCATCCTCTCGAATATTGATAAATTTATTGAGTTATGCAGAGTACCACCGAGAATTATACCGTGGGCCAAATGTGGCACGCGAACCATAGGTTGCCGGAGTCTGATATATAATGTAAAAGAAAAAAAAAAGCACCTCTTTTTCCATTCGCAAGAAAGGAGGAAATGTAAGATATATGGTGGTACGAAATTAATACTCTTTTTCAAAAGAAACAGTTTACTTTCTTTCTTTTTTTTCTTTAAAAAATCATCCCGAATGCATATTAATTATCTGCCATACACTTGCACCAAAAGTAAAAGTTAAATTTATCTTTCAAAAGACATCGATTTTTTTAACTTTCATATGTGCTTTACATATGTGAATATTCTAGATAAGGCAGTGAACAAGGTTTATTTTAAATTCTACATCATGCTAAAAGACGTACATTGTGTGTTAAAATTCATTTAAAAAAATTATAATGAATGGGACATAAAACGTCTTGGATGGCGCTAAAACATGTGAAAAAACATAATAAAAGCCGACGTCTTTTTAATTTTTCTTCAAGCTAGCACACATGTTCCAGAAAGCACTGTAGCTCACTTCATCGCCAAAGCAAACAAGTATCAAATTGCAGCATGCACCAACCCAGTCCTTTCTACTGGCCCTCTTGGAAAGATATGTGAGAACTTATCTTCCATTTACGCTAAGTTATATATCAGTAACATATTTCATTGGGTCGTAAAAGACATCCGAGTAGGAGCTGAGACTGGGTATCTTCTGGGATGTCCAATCAACAGACGTCTTGTCACCCATGCCAGATAAAGCAAGAATGTTTCTTTCTATACCAAAAAAGCGTTAGATAAAGAGAGAAAGACCTTTTAGTTATCTTTTCTTGCCTTCATACGAAAAAGTAGTAACATATTTCAAGCGTTAGAACCTGACAGATATGTAGCATGTTAAGAAAAAGTTTAAAATGGGTCTACAAGTCTCTATGTGTGAGATGTATGTTTTTTGTCTTTTGCATTTGATTCTAAAGAGATAACAGGAGAAAGTTCCCGTACTCCTATTCGCTTAGAGATTGTGGGAAACTTAAGATGTATAAAAAAATGAGTTAGAGATTTTAGTCTCGCTGTTACAATATTCACTAAGTTGTGGAAGTTTATAATTCATGGGTCGATATGGTAAAATATGTAGGATATATAATCTACCAAAGAAGGAATTAACCCACAAGTATATTTCTTTATGTATTCTTTGCATTAAAAGTTATCTTGACATATTTAGTTCACGGAATTCTTCAGTAGTTTTGTAGAAAGAAAAATTATCGAATTTTCAATTGATAACTTTAATTTAGTACAGGTGTTGAGGATAATATAATATATTTAAATAAGAAAGTGTTGAAGTTTGAGAACTCCATAAAGTCCATTTTTTTCTCGAGTTTTACGAAAGCCAAGAATCCATTGTAAAAGTTTCCAGTATTATAAGTTCTGAAGTAACTATTATGAATTTAAAAAATGTTGTGAGACCAAAAGCTTCAATTTTTTAGATCTAATGTTTCAAAATTTGCAAGGGAAATGTAATGTAACCTTTCTCATGCGGAAATCAAATTTTGTAGCAATATCCGACTATTTAAAATAAGTGCATTATAATCTTTTTTTTGTTTTTTTTTGTTTTTAAATTTATCTTAAAAATGAGATTTTCTTTTACATACACACAATATGACGCAAAAAAATAAAAATACAGTTATAAAATGACTAAATAGGTAATTTATACACCTCTCTTTGGCATTTGTGTGTGATGTCTTGAAAAATATCATTATCTCTTAATCCTTGTCCAAAAATCCTTGAATTCAGAGAAGTTCATTAAAAGAATCGTTGTTAAATCAGAAATTAAAAGTTACCAGCTGTAATAACTAAAGCAATGCACTGATGTAGTTCTGTATAGAAATATATGTAGCATATAAAACATTGTAAAATTTTAACACACCCTTTCATGTATGTATACATATAATTATATATGCTGCTCTTCATATTTATAGGTCTACCTAAATTTTTGTTGAAAATTAGTCGTATACATTTTTTTTTACATACTCTGAGTATTTGTGTCGATTCTGAACGTTTATAAAAGTAAAAACAACGCAAAATTCGGAACAATAAAGAAAAATGTATCGATATTAAAAAATGAGGGGGGGGGGGGACCCGGTTGTACTATCTTGCTCATAAACGTAGGTCCACCAAAATTTAATGGGGGAAGACCGCCATTTTAATGGATAATACCAGCAATTCTCTAGACTTTTAAGTGTAGATTTGTCTAAATTACTTCAAGCATTTTCAATAGCACTTTCCTTATTTGCTTCACGTTACTTTCACACACTCGCCGAACTAAGAATTCCCAAATATTTTGCATGGGGTCGAGATCTGAGTAACAAACTGGCCAGTTCAGTGAATCATCTTAGTCAACAGTTAATCACTGTTTGTGCTGCCGATGCAAGGAATAGCAGCATTGTCTTGCTAAAACTTACGGGGATTCCAACAGAATCTCCATAAATAAGGTAAAAGTTTTATTTCAGCATATGTCTCGGCATGTTAAACTATTCATTTTACAAAAGACAAATACCAGGGGGAGAGTTTTATTCGCAGTAAAAGATCCCTAGACCCTTCAATTTCTCCCTCCAAAAGTTTTTCTAGGAAAAATACTTTCCGTTTTGTTTGTTTTTTCCCCAAATCACGCCAGCAGGAATCAAATCTGTCCTGACTGTCCAGATTAAACGTATCCTCACTGAACACAATTTGAAAATGAAAATATTACGCTAACATTCGAAAGTAAATGGGGAAAAATATAGTAACAAAGGGTACCTTACTTTACTCCAGTATGTTTGTATGTCTCTATTTAAGTATGTAAATTCAAGTCTTGTATTCTTGTGGAAGGGTTTCAAATATTGTGACAGTTGCTGAGGAAACTTTTATATATAGACCACATTGTTTCTTTATCTCGTTAACGGATACCCATAGAAATTTGATGTTGCTCGAACAATTAGACATTTGTCTTCTGAAGCAAGTACACACAAACATCCCGGGGGTTTAATTGCTTCATAAGTTGTCTTATTCCGAAGAAAATTCTCAAGCACATTATAAGATCTATCACTATTTTACGCACAATTTCTTCAACTCCATTTCTACCGTCATAAGCTTCGTTAAATCCTTTTTCGCATTCTGATAATTGTAAACTAGACGGCAGAGTAGTTAAGAAGACGCAATATACACTGTAATACATCACGCATGCGATTTCGCAATTATCACGGTACATATATTCACCCATTTAACGCAATGATCCTTTCCAAATATGCAAACCACTTTTAATAACTTTTTTTAACTTAAAAATTTTGGAGTATTTATGGTGAACCTATAAATATGTGGAGTGTTATTTTCCTTTTGCAATTCTCATGAGCTTTATCTTTATAGAATAGTAAATTCGAAGTTTTAATTATACTCATCTTATACAATTTGAGATCAATAAATACATATTAATTTTTATTAAATAGTAATCTTCTATTCGAAGCTGTTTTTGACAAATTTTTTTTCCCTATTTCTTAAAATATCCGTTGTTACAATGATGCCTTTATGGTCAATAACGTAAGATACACTTAAACTGGATCCTCTGTGAGAGTTGTAAGTATAAATTTTATTTATCCCTTGTACCTTAGGAGATTTAGTATTTACCAGAAAAACGTGCGAAAATCTAAATGTTAAAACTAAATTTTCTGTATTAGACTATGTATTCCTTTCTTTTTGCCCTGCATTTTAAAGTAATCTAAACGAGAGATTATTCCTTGGGAAAAACAAAGAAAAAGGATACAGAGAGGATAGAACAAATAGTAATGATTCTTTCCAGTCTGTTTTCAAATGTGTGAGTGGAGGTAATTTTAAAAGACAATAATTGTATTTATCATTCTAACTAAATATTTAATAAACTTAAGCCTGTCTTTACAACTTGTTTTGATGTACCTTTTAATTACTTTCAAACATTAAAAATTCCAATACTAAAAATAGCACTTGAAATGAAGTGAATCGAATTAAATTTTAAAAATGTCTAAATAACAAAGCAACATAAAAAAAAAAGAAAAGAAATGAAAACTTCTACTAATCATATACAAATAAGAAAAATTCTTTAAAAAATTATTTTCTAAATTCTCTAAAATTATTCTCTAAATTCTCTAAAATGATTCTCTGAAATCTCTGAAATTATCCTCTAAATTATCTAAAATTATTTTCTAAAGATATCTCGTAAAATTTTGAAGAATTTCAGGCAGGCGTGTATATTCTTAATCTCAAATGAAAACTAAATTTTACCTTCAGTTTTAATTCCTAGAGGAAATTTGTTGGTTTCAAATTTCAGATTTAATTAAACTTGTGATAAGGTTAAGTTAAATAATGACTATTTAATATTTTGTGTTTAAATTACAAAGATCTATCTGTGGTTATGATTTAAAAAATTAGCAATATATTGTTTAATAGTTTTGAAATCAATGCAATTTAATACAAATGTTTAAATGCTGATAAGGAGACAATTTTTAAAAAATTAAAGGTGTAGTAAAGAAAAATAAAAAAATAAAATTGTATTAAAATTGAGACACTATTTTAAAAAATAAAAATATTTCCCAATACATATTCCCCATTATAATTGCTTAAATTTTATGTATGAATCAAAATGGAAATAGTACCTCTATCTTTTTAGCCCCCATTTAATTAATCAATTTCTAATCTGAAAATTAGAATATTGTTGTGAACTTCGTAATTTTTTTTAAAGAAACATTGTATATACATATAATTTTTCGTTGTTCCTTTTTAAAAAAGTTTAATCTTACACTTGATAAAACTGCTCTCCTTTCAGATTTCGGGAAAATTTTCGTGGTTTTAACTTTAATTAAAACGTATAAAAATTGAAAGAGTTTCAATATTCATAATATCAGTTGGCTTTAAGAAACGCTTAAAACAGAATCGTATCAAAACGAAAATACTAATCCAATTCCAGTGCAATTTTAGACCGAAAATATCATAAATTAGATAAAGAATTAAAAATAAATGTATATATTAAAAGACACTTTAATTTTGTTTTTATTCAAATCTAAATCCCTAAGTAAATAATGATTACCTATTTTTTAATACAAGCACGAACTCCAAATACTGTTTTAAAATTTCAGCTCTAGTGTACATATTCTCCGATAGATGGCGACAGTAATACCATCTGAAATGTGGGAGAACTATGGCATGGAAGAGGAAAAAGCATTTGGAGAAGAGAAAAATTAAGACATGTTATGTATAAGAAAACTTAACCATAAAATTTTGTTAAAAATAAAATAAATTTAGCTTCGAGTAACATTGATACATATTTATTTTTTATAGTTCCTTCCAGGGTAATTTCTTAAAATGTTGGAGAGGGTAAATCTGACTTCAGAAAAAAAAAAAAAAAAAAACGTTCTTTCTGTTGTAGTCTAATAAATGTACACAAACTTTTCTTTTTAATCCATACACATTTTCTTGTATTAACGTAATTTTGCGTCGGAAACCTTAAAGTTATTTTATGGTTCTTGTAAAAATTAGAAAAGAAAATATAACTTATTGCAGTAATAATTCATACAACTATGAATGCCATAAAAAGCATACATCAAACAAAATTGACTGAAATATTAAATTACTAAGAGGTCTACACAATGTCAAATATTCTAAAGAGCATAGAAATTGAAGGAATTTATAATTATAGGTAATATTTCTGTGTGGTATAAAAATATTAATTAATAATTAAAATTAACAATACCTTTTTGAATTAAAATTACGAGTAAAAAATACAATTGTATCAATTGGTTTCTCTTGTGACGGATAGATATGTATTATTCGCAAATGGAAAATGACTTATGCCGACATTCTACGAACACAATCCAACTCTTTCATAACTTCTAAAATAAATCCAAGTTTTAAGAGCCCAATTTAGGAGTTAATTGTGAAAATATTACCTACTTTATTAGCAACATTAATCACTGTAGAAAATTATGAAAAGTAATGGCTTATTTCCTGTGCTTCTCGGACTAACATTTTTGTTCATAAAAGATAGATAATGTTCCAAATTATGTTTTTAGATTCGTTGAAAACCAGTTCATTCGAGAATTGGTTCTTGCTTACATTTTTGGCTCCAGTGATCGTAAAGTTGGGCTAATTAGTAAAGAAGATTTAGTGCATTGCTGCGTTGCTTCTAGAATGTCATTCTCTGCTTCGAAATGAAAGTAATTATGAGACTGAGATAACTGTTTTTCATTTCTTAGTCTTCATTAGCGTACATGAAACTGTGTACAAATGTACTTTTTCCAAGAAATAATTGAATGGATATTTACTGATTTATAGCCAATTATTTTCCCGACTCCGTTCATAATTGTATTTTGAAGTTATTTTACTGATGAAGATTTCTGCTATAATAAGTTTAAAAATAGACCCATTCGCAAAAATCCGTTTGAAGCGGTGAAGATATTTACAACAGTCTTAACCCAATATTTATATAGGTCTTAAAAGTATTGGTTTTAGTATATGGATATTATAATCATAATTAAGAAAATAATTCGTTTTAAAACAAATCTAGCTTGTTTGAAGACTTTCAAAGTTTTGATTAACATAAAATTAGCTTCTGCCTCGAATATTTAATAGGAACTTTCTATTATTTGCTGTATTTTGTACTACAGTACAATTTTTGAACTTAAATATACTTATGCGCAATTTTATAAGAAATGTGTTCACAACAAGCAATAAAAATTATTTTGTCGCATCTACCCTCTGAATTGCTAAGATATACATATGAGCTAATTTAGATTCAATTATTAACTTCAGAATTTCTGATATACAGATGTTCTAACAAACAAAACATTATTTTCAAAGTTAAAAATAGGGAGTAAAAAGGTTTTCCATGACCAAAATACTGTTAGAATATCTTTTAGTTGTAATGCATTGAATATTTCAGTTGTAGTTTTGAGAAATGAAACAAAATGCTGAAAGTGACATTTTTTACAGTTTTTTGTTTGTTGAGATTTGAATGTAAAAGATGGATAATATTTTGAAAAATGCCCCCGAAAACATCTAAAAAATTTTAAAGGTTTGTGAATTGAAGTTATTTTTGATATCAAATGATTTTTTTTATAAGAATAGCAAATACAATAGGTTTTAATACTCCATCACTCCTCATTTTAGTGTATTAAATTCAAAAGAATATAATATTTTTTCTGTGTGTTTAAATTAATCCAAGCTTTTACAACTAGACAACCAGAATAATTATTTTGTAGAAATGAGGATAAAAGAGTTTATACATTTAAAAAGAATATTCAGATTGTTTAGGAAAGAGAATATATATATTCTCTTTAGGTCAATTTTTTTTACTCTGTTACTTCTGTGATTCAATTGAGAAATTTAACAATGCGCAGTGATTTGTTACGTATCACTTAATGTTTAAGAAATACAATTAAAAAAAAACACATATTTAAAGGAATAAAAAATTCCTAAAACAGCATAAGAACGCAAACAGGTATAAACTTAAGACAAATAAAGTATAAGCTTTTAAAGTTCTTATAGAAGAAAAAAATAAAGTGACATTTGTTATATTTTTCCACATGGATTTTATAAAAAATGTCTCCATGCGATTTATTTTTTCCAAAAGTTTCAAAATTAGTTAAAAATTCAAAAATTTTGATTTTTTTAAATATAATAATTTTGATAAAATAATGATATGATCTTTTAAATTCAGCATCATGAATATGATATATATATATATATAAGTGTAACATGATTCATTAAAAAATACTTTACTTATTGAAAATATAAAACAACAGAAAAATATGGAAAGAAAACATAGTAAGAATTTGAATCCTTTTATTGATTGAAAATTTATTTTTTTCTGTTTCTTTTATATACACATAAACAAGATAAATATAAATAATTGTTTTTATTCTAAATATGTTCTTTCTCAAATTTTAATTTACTCCAAGAAGAAAATTATTCGAAAAGAAAATCTGTTACACGAAGAAAACATATCAGTTTTAAAATATAAAATAAATAAATTAATAATAATTAAATAATATCTTAATAATATAAAACAAATATAGAGATGTCCTGACAATATAAAATAGTTATCGAAGTTTATGTAGATCATAATAGTGCAAGTTATTCCACTGAAAAAAAATTATTCGAAATTAATTTTTAATATAAGAAATTTCGAATTCCGATCTTAACGACATTTCCTTTTAAAACATTCAATCGTAATTAAAACTTTTTCTCTGCCCCCAATTAGATTCTGAAAAAAAGGAGTATTCCCTGACTTCTCGCCTTTACAGAGAATACCTGACCAAATAAAATATGATATCGACCCGAAAGCCTGAAAAAAGCTTCTAGTAAAAATGGCCGGCAGCATAGCTCGAACAGCAAGACAGCCAAGCATCCAAGTGAGTCATTTTTGAATCCTCCTTTTCATTCCGGCGAGTCTGGATTGTGGCGCCCTCTAATGTCGCCTACTAACCGCGCCTTCTTCCAGCATATATTTCAAATAAGCATGCCTATTGGTTGGATATTAACATGAGCCTATTGACTGACAGCAATACACTGCAGCATCTGAAACGGGGCGTGGTTTGCTTAGCGTTGGGAAAACCAACTGCTTATGTGAAGTAGTAGGGGCATATTATAATTATCTTTATAAGTCAGCCCCTTATTATTCACGTGATGAGTAGAAAGCGATTTAAAAGGATCTAATCAATGACGTCAGAGCTTCTTAGATTCTTAACTGCAGTAAGATACTGCCCTCTAGTGTGAGAAATAATGAACATATTTCCGGGAAGAAGCTAAGAAATTTTGAATTTTTACAATTAAGAAATTATTTAAAAATAGTTTATTTTTTGAAAACTTATTTGATTCAAATGTTATTTATTTTTCATTCGTTAGTCAATATTTCTGCCTTTAAATCTAAATTCAAAGTCTATGAATTCAAACGTGTTTAATTAACATTCTAATACGAAGCGATTTATAATTTTTAATATCTTTGACGTTTTGTCTCCTTTTCAATTTAGATTCAAGGTTTCAATTAGGAGAAAATTGCAGTACCTTTGTGAATTAAGGTTCATGCTATTATATAAATTTTAGCAGGATTTTCTTATACGAACAATTTGCTGTGTATTTCTTGTAACAGTTCGAATAGCTCCTCCAGAGAATTTTCCAAGATTACAACACTGTTTAAAATTGAATTACATACTATATACATTATAAAATTTTATAATACATACAGTGTACACAATCTGCTGTTTATTTCTTGTAACGGTTCGTATAGCTCCACTTCAGTGAATTTTCCAAGATTACAAACCCTTAACAATAACATGCTGAAAAATCTATATAATTTAAAATACACACAGTATACATTTAATAAGTCTGTAATAAATATAATTGATGCAAATAGAAAAGAATTTTAATTTTTTCATCGAATTTATCAAGAATCTTTATTAGTATTGTATAGGTTGCTATTGGTTCGATAAAATATTTTATCTTTTTTTTTATTATTATTCTATAAGGCTTTTTAATAATAAAAAATTAATATTTATGAATTTTAAGATTATACACTTATTTTCAATCCCTTGTAAAACAATATTTCATTAAAAAGCAACATTTTCCAGAAAATTTATATGAAAAAAGTTTACTTTTTTTCTAGCATTTCAAGAAAACTAATTTGTTAATAAAGCAGAGAAATGTTATACAGTTTGTATTTGAACTAACAAACTAGAAAAAATACCTTTCTTATAATCAGTAATGGATCATAATTAAGAAGACATAAAATAGTTAATATTATATAACTATCTCGCTTTTTAACTTAGTAAATACTCAAGTAATTGGATCACAAAATTGAAAGCAATGTATTCAATCATAAAAATCTTTGATTCATGAGTTATTCTTAAAACTTTTTGCAATTATTTTTTCAGTGCTCCACTGTTGATATATTAGCTGATACTTATTATTTAAATTTTCCTTAAAATTAATAATTAAATAATATGCTCTAGCATGGTTCGTTAAAACTAGTCATTTCTTTCTCTCTCACGCTGAGTAAATAATTGTTAAATAAGGTAACATTTTAGTTTAATGACTTGACTTTATACTACTTAAAATAATAATAATTACTGACGCGGCAACTTGTAATCAAATCAAAACTTTGTCGTTAAAAGTTGTGAATTTCTTTCACTTCTAGCATCTGTATTAATCTGAGATTTTAAGCAATATTTCAATAATAAAAACAATCGTTTTGCTTTTTACGTAGTAGAACACATTGTAATTTGACCTAAATTTCATTCATTTAGTTGAATGAAAATAAGTGAGATGTGGGAAAATTTCTCCAATTTTATGTGGCACACACATTTTTTGTTATCTTTATTTTCTGATAAAACTTCAAATAGAGAAATATTTTTAAATACGATTATTTACATAACAGTAAGAGATATAACTATCTAGCGTCCTTTTTTTAAAATACTTCTGGCTTTTTTAGCAGTATAAGAGTAAAAATTCTTTATAATAATAATTCATTATTAAATTTGCAATTATAGTCTTACCTTCAGTAAAAAATTTTTAATAAATCTAAATCCTCCCCGCTCTAAAATAGAGTTTAGATTAAAAAGAATTTGTTCAAAATTATTGACAATACAAATAATATATGTTTGATACAAATAATGTAATTCTTCTCCTAAAATAAAAAGTATGTATATCCTTTGACACAAAATTTTTTGTTTCGAATAGGCGATAAGAGAAATTTTAATGTTCCAGTAAAATTCATGGCAGCATACTTACATTTGTATTTTTACAGTGAATGAGAAATTGCGCTTTAGTGAGAGTTCTAGAGATTATTATAAGAAAATAATCAAGCTTTTTAAATATATATAAATATAATAATGACATGCTATTTAGCTTAGAATCAAAAATGATCTGTTATGATGGTCGTTTGAAAGGTATAAGATTCAACAGAATTAAAATTTAAAGCCACCAGTTTTTTATTCGCACTTATCTCATTTTCTATCTATTTGTACCAAATCTAGGATCATTTGTGTAATTTATCTTAAAATGAAATGAAATATGAGTGAAAATTATTATGTGAAACAACATTCTACGACAAAAATATTAGAGACTTTGTAGTCAAACAAAAGATTATGTGACACCAATAAGTCAAAGTTAAAAAAGATAATTACTTTTACTAGGAAACTTTCAATACTTTCAACTTATATATTTACAATTCCTTAAAGTAATGGAATCAACTAAAATTGCATGTATGAATTTTTATGAAAATATTCTATAAGATTCTGATTCACACACAGTGCATAATATTATGCTTTTTAGTGTTTACCAGCAACTGAAATAAATTGATATGTCTCAAGAAAAGAAATAAAGAAAAAGAAAACTGGGACATATGGGGAAAAGGAGGTATGAAATAAAATTTAATAATCCGAAAAAATTAATTTATTATTTATATGTTTATGCAGGTGCTTATAGTTTTTCCTCAAAAATTTCAGTTCATTATGATTTCGTATTTTTCCACAGTTTTCTGTGCAGTAAATCTAGTCACAACTTTAAGCATTTGAAGCAAACACGCAATTCACTATTTATGTATAATATTCTCTAAGTCTATAGAGATTCCCTTATTTTAATCTTAATTTCTTTTTTTGTGTGTTTAGAATTGCATTAATCCATTTTACTAATTCCCGTATTTTTATTACAGATATTTTCTATAGTGCTTTCAAGAGCTTCTACAGAACAGGGTAAGATATCTTCAATATTGAATGTACACAGTTTTATATAAATATTTTTATGCAAGCAATCCATGGAATATCTTGTTCTATGAAGAACATTTTTAATATTTAATTTTACTGCCTCGTTCCCGTGTTATTTATATTTCATAGATGTTTTTCTATTTTTCTGAAACAATCAATTCTGTCCTTTATTTCTATTGTTTATAAATATCTCTCGAAACATTTAACAATAATGCAATCAGATTTTCTTTATTTTATATCCAACCTCCGAAAAAAGCGTCATTTGTACTTAAAAATTAACTAATTTTTGTGTAACCATAGTTAAAATGTATAATTTTTTCATTGTATCTGCGATACATGATATATATATAATACATTATATTGTTTATACATTTTTGCAAAATGATTAAATTAGATTATTCTGAGCAATGCTATTTCGATAAAAATTAACATTTAGTCACTTGGATTTTTTTTTATTGTTAAGAATAAAACATAAATATAACATACAATTCGTGAACAGCTGGAAGAAACACGTTCTATAACTAATTGCTGATTCACGTGGTTTTGCAATGAAAGTAAGATTTAAAGTGCATATCGAAAAGATACATGAAACACTTTACAAAGTCAATCTTTAACATCATACATATTTGATGTCATGTGTAACATTATTTACTCTAAATATAATACTGCACGTGAAGATATTTTAATGAAGATTTGCTAGAAAACTTCTTTGAAATTTCTAAGTGCTAAATAACACATGATATAAATTACGTTTTTGCTCTACAAAGAATACAATAAATTTCAGGAAATATGTGGTATGATATCGAATTTACTCAAAAGAAAAACAAAGGTTCTTTTGTATCAAAGCCTTTTAAGATCAGTATTAACTTATGCACGTGAAACTTAATCCATGCCTCGAGCAGATAAGAAAATGATAAGTATCTACGAAAAGAAGATTTTAAGAATTATTTTGGGAGGAATTCAGGAAAATGGAACGCGGTGAAGAAAATCAAATTTCGAGCTCTATCAATCAAATAAAGAATCTAACATTGTTAGCTTCATTAAAATACAACGAATTAAATGGACAGGCCACGTTGTCAGAATGGACAAAGAATGTGCCACTAAAAAACTCTTCAATGTCCAACCAATTGACACACGAAGAAAGGGTGGGCCAAATCTTAGATATACTGATGACCTAGAAAAAGATCTCCTAGTTTTGAGAACTAAGAATTGGAGAACACTAGCAGGAAGAAAACTAGCATGGAAAAGGCTTCTTGAGAAGACCAAGGCCCACCCTGGGCTGTCGAGCCACTGAGAAAAGAAGGAAAGCAAATAATAACAGCGGTAGTTTAGTACAACAAATTTTAAGCAGTTTTTTAATTATTATTTTGTTAATACTTATTATTAACACACATGGTTCTCCGGAAATTAACGATTCTATGCATAAAAAGAGAGGACAGTACAGTAAGTTTTGAATATAAAATTAATATTATATCAGATGCAAAAGGCTTCTTTAGAAGGCCTAGGCCAGGGATGGCGAACCTTTTGGAGACGTGGGTCAAATTTCGTTCATATTTTTTTTAGTACTAGCGCGTGGGTCACTATTGCCCATTTGCATCAGAGTAAAGTTTAAAAATTTTTAACTCAGTATTTTTAAAACTAAACATCTTTAAAATTCAATTGGCTTAACGGGTAAAAAAGGGTGCCGTGAAAGTCTCTTTCTACAAACATAACTGATGAAAGTGCATTTTATCCGAAGAAAGTGCTTTAAATATGGCTATTTGCTTTGGTTTTCGATTGTTTTTCAACAAACAAAATGTGAGCAAAATTATACACTTTATTTGATATTTTGTAAACACTTATGCTTTATTTCACAAATACTACATACTTTCATGTACATTTGTTGTCATTTGCGTAGATGTGGAACTGTAATGATCAAACTGAAGGTTATAGACAGCATTTAAATTGCATTTGTGTCAATGGGCTTGAAAAAGTTCAAATAGAATATAAATAATTTACACAAATTAGAAAACCTAAATAAACCTCCGTAAGCAAACAAGTGGTTGCCTAGCAATTGTGGGTTAGTTAAAAAGCTTGCATGGGTCAGTGTCTGACCCACGGATCATAGGTTCGCCATCACTGGCCTAGGCCAACCTGGGCTGTCGAGCCACTGAGGAAGGAAGGAATTGATTGATTGAATATTAACGTCGCACTGTTCAGCTACACGAGGGCTTTTGGCGATGGACCACGTAATTTTGAACCATGGTCAAGTGACGTGGACGACACCTGAGCTGGCACCCCCCTCTCCTAACTACCACACCAACGGAAGGACGTTTCAGCTCTCGACAGATTTAACGTGCATCGCTGCCCTACACGGCGGGTCTTTAGTAGTACTGGGCTCGAACTCGTGACAAGGCAAGCCACGGTCCGATACCTATACCACTCGGCTACCGCGGCCACGAGGAAGGAAGGAAATATGTGGTATAGCATATATTAGCATTATATTTATGCTAGATACAAAGAAGTAAGCAAAAAAAGGCCTAGCGTGATAAAATGTATCTCATCAATTTATTTTATCTATATAAGAGCAAGTAATTTAAGAATCAACGTCAGAGATTTTTAACACAGTGGAATCTAAGATTATAAGAATACTTTTGAATTGCTGGCATTCAAATGAGTAAGGTACATGTGTATTGTATATTTAAGTGTTTTAAGCAATCTATATACATAAGGGATCACTTCTAAAACAAAAGTCATTTCTTGAACTAATGAAAAAATAGTTTTTCTTTGATTAGCAATGTGAAGACGCATAATCAAGGACAGCACGTTTTCTCTTTATAGGAGGACCAGTAAATCCGTTCATCTTTATTGCCGGTGTCATAAGAGAAACGATGAAAAACTTTCTTCATTTTAGAGCAATACTATTCTAAGGACCATAGAGGAAGAGAGGGAAAAAAATTTATCTGGGCCCCAATAAATTACCACGAGTGACGGAGGAGGGAGTGAAAGAAGAGACAGAGAGTGAGATGAAAAGAGAGAAAGCGTAAAAAGAGAGAAAGAGAGGAAATCTTTTTCTTAACAGATTCGTGTTCGAAATAGGAATTTGTCCGTAGGAAAGAGAAAAGAAAGAAAACAAACATAAAAATTCGGGATCAATAATTGAGATGGCTTAAGCATAAAACGGGCTTCCAGTCGAATTCAAGCTTTTCTTACCCCCTTTTTTCCCTTCTTTCCCAGGAAAGAAAAGGGGAAAATAAAATATGTGAAGAGGTCTTCGTCAAGAGAGAAGAAAAAGGGGAAAAAAGAAAGATTGCATTCGCGCTGGAGCCACAAAAGTACGCGAATCGGCGCGGCACTAATGCCGTCTTCGTTCCACTCTCGCCCCGTCGAATCTTCGCTGAAATACCCGTCCACGAATAAAACCGTCACGTCTCGGAGAGAATAAATTGGAAGTTATAGAACTCGTAAACTCGACAGGGAAACTAATAGATGAAAGGCATACTTCCCTCTCCCCAAAAATAAAGGAAGGATGGAAAAACTTCTGTTTTTGTCCATCTCCAGCTCCTGAATTCGGTACACAACAATATATTGGGAATTTTATTATTATTATATTACCATTATCCTTGACGCATTCCAACATTTATTCCACAAAACTGCCCCCTTGTTTTTAATTATGTTCCCTGGCTGTTCAATTTGACCCGACATATTTTTCACAAAAATTCTCCTCTTTTCTGATCATAAAGATAAACTTCTGGGATATTTCTTAGTGGAGGGAATTTGAACATTTTTTCAACAGCCTTCGCAGATGAAATGATTCGAGTGGTATTCACGACTAAAAATATATTTTATTATCTAGGGCACACATTTGACGTATTGTTCTATTATTATGTAGTTAACCATATTTCTTGAGTGAATGAATATATAACTTCCTAAAAGTAATTTTATTTCTATGCTAAAATGGATGAATTGTGTTTGGGTTGCCTTAAGAAACAAAACAGCAATAAATTTTAAGCGATATATATGATCAGAATTACATATGTAGAATAAGATGTGAAAAGGAAATAGATTATAAATTTATAGTTGATTCTTACATAAAAAAAGTATTTAGAAAAGGATAATGAAAAGCAAAATGTATCATACTATAAAGTTTTAACTAAATATTCTTATTAACAATGTAAATACTTTTTGTATTTTTTCACAATATATAAAATGGGATGTATTTCAAACACATTTTTTAGCTATTTGTATTACTTTTTTCGTGAGAATTAACAATATATAATATTTATACTTTGCACATGTTATCCCATTCGAAAATAATTTTGATTTGTATTTCAGAACTTGAACAAGATCATAGAATATTGATTGCTTCTCAGACAAGTACAAAAAATCCAGATGACAAACAGGAGAAATATACAGTAAAGAATTGATAATCAAAGACAGAAATTTTTATGTATCAAGTTGTACATATTTTCTACAATATATTAAGCTAAATAATTTGGGTTTTAATGTTTATAAAATACTTTATTTTTTAAAAAAATATTAAGTGCTATTTTCATTTTATTGTGCATCGTTATGTACATAATGTCAAAAGAACAAATAAATTCTAAAAGAAAAACTGTTAATTTGCATATTTTTGTTTATAATATACATTATTGTCTTTTATTAAAACCAACATTTATTATTGTTGACATGAATTAAATTTATTTTTATTATAATAAGAAGAGAATACCGAACAGTTTTTCCACTTCCTGTTTAAACATTTACTTGTTTTTTACATATTTGTTTATTATGAAATATAAAGCATTATATATAATACATGTAAATTCAACATCTAATCAAAACTTAAATACAATTGGATCTCCATTTTACGAATCTCTCTACTTTGCGAACTTTTTCCTAGTACCAAGAACAGAAAAATATTGAAAGATGAATCTTTATTTAACGAATTTTTTTTTCCACATAAGAAACACCCGACTGTAGTTTATATTTATGCGCAAAAATTGAGAATAAAGCGGATGATTTTAAATAAATTTAAAACAGTTAATAAATTAGTTCTTTTTTAAATAACTTTTAAAAAAAGATTATTAGTTAATTTCAATCCTTCTACACTTAAAATGCAAAAAACGTGACAATTTAAGTCCAATTTTTTTTAAAAAAATTCACACCCTGATCCTAAATTTTTAGATCTATTTAAAGAAACCGCAGTGGAAACGAATGTTTAAAATAAAATAAATAAAAAAATTAATTATATATAAATTGAAATAAATTGATCGGAGTTGTGTTTAACATTTCTTTTTCTTTTATGGAACATTTTAAGATTCTAATCATTGATGTAAATGAATTAATGGAAGTGGAAATGATAAGAGCATGGCAATTTGCAATTCATTAAACAATTTGAACCTCCTCTGGCAAATTCTTATCTTGCCGAAATGAAAGATACCGAGCAAAATTCTCATCACGGCTTGGGAACTATTGGCGTTCGTTGGATACCAATTCCTGAATTTTAAAAGTATTATCACGTTGCATTCGAAGCACATTACATGAAATCTAACTTTAACAACGGTAGCCGTTTAATTCTGTTAAACCTGGAGATAACATGTGACAAATTATTCGTACACAGAAATATAATTGGGAGTATTTACCAATTAATTAATCAAATTTTGAATTTCTTTTAAAGGTGAAATAAATTAATTTATTAATTAAATAATTTCCTCAACTAAAAGCCTTACTTTTTGCATCTGATTATCGAATTTTACTTCAAATGAGATTCTGCGAATTTTTGTAAATTTATGATTTACAAATTAATTGAAAAGGATTAAACATGATTTACTAGAACAGACATGAGAACACAAATACGAATTACTTTGGATAAAAATTAGCAATTTTGAATTTTCAATTTGCGAAACAAAAAAAAACAAAAGGTCTTCATTGTATTTAACCTTGTCTGTAAAGTAAAATTGGAGAATTTTACTAAATAAGATGCAATAATGTTTCGATTGCTTAGGTTTTAATAAAGTAGCAGTAAATTTAAAATTTAGCAAAGCAATAAAAAATACACCTAGGGGAACTTTTTCCACTTTTAGCAAAATTATTTACTTCGTATTATTCTCAAAAATGCTAAATTTTAAAAAAAGAAAACATTATCACAATTTCTTATTACTCTAGACTTTGGTTCAATAAGCAAAATTATACCAGATTGGATTTAATTTCTATAAAAAACGCAAGTGAGAAGTCCCATTAAGAATAACTTAAGCAGTGAAAATTTAGTTTCCAACCAAATGCCGTAAATAGTTTCAAAATTATCCTTAAGAAATAAGAATTACTTCTTTTAAGGTATCCGACTAAGTTCGGAACCGTGATTTTGCAAAAGCGTACAAACGAGCAATTTTTTTAAATATTTAGTTTCCTTTAGGTTAGAATGTGCGTATAAGATTGTTTTAAGTATATTATTAAAATAAGAATTATTTAAATGTAATATTTTGGCAAAAAAATGAACTTGGAATTTCCTATTTTCAAAACATTCTCCTTTTATGAAAAATACTTCTATAATAATAGTATTTTGCCTATATATAACTCAGATCTCTGTATAGAGCTTGAACTAGGATTTTTGAAATATATAACTTAGAAGTGGAATTATCCATGTTTTAATACATCAGAGTGGAGAAATTTTAACAAAAATAATTAAATAAATATATAAAATAACACCGATAATTATTTCAACCGGTAATAACTCTGAAAATAATGTGAATTTTTCAAAAATCCTAGTTCAGGCTCTCTGGAGATTTATATTATTATTATAGAAGCCTTTTTCATAAAAAGGAGAATGTTTTGAAAATAGGTAATTCTTAGTTCAATTTTTGCCAAAATATTGCATTTAAATAAATTTTTATGGTTATAATATTTTTAAAAAATTTTATCCGTACATTTTAATTTATATAAGTGACACTTAATATTTTTAAAAAAATATATTCGTTTGTATGCTTTTGCAAAATCACGGTTCCGAAAGTAGTTAGATACCTTAAAGAAAAGTTCATCTGTAAAAAGAGAATTTATATTTCTAAAATACGCCTAACAACAATAATTTTACTTTATAAGTATTATAACTGAAAAGCCATATATGTTGCAAAAAATTTACAATTTTCTTCACAATGTGCAATTTTATAAGAAAAACGACAAATTTATATCCACTAACAAAAAACTGAATTAGATTAAAAATTCCATAAAAAATTTTTTTATTAAATTTGATACAACATTACAAAAACGCTATAAATGTTCACGGTTTGGAAAATAATATACATATGAATTCAGGTTAATTATTTGTATACACATTCACGAGCTGTCATTCGAACCACAAAAAATGAATAAATAAAAAATTAAATGGATATTTTATTTTTCGTTTAGCCACTTTACATATCAAGCTGTTATCGGTATTTAAATTAAAGTTTAAGAGAGCCAAGTAATAAATCTTAACGATTATCAGCAAGTTACGCTACAAGTAACACTTACTTCTACGCTAGAAATAGTTTATTTTATGAAGTGAGATCTGTGATATATCAGTTAAAGACCGGCATCTTTCATTACTAGACTTTCAACGCTCAAACGCGTCTATCTAATATTTTTATTACTGGACTATAAAACATGGTTTTATGACTTATTAAAGATTCGTAGTTTTTGTTTAATTTGATTGCTAATCAACTTTCGCAAGATAATTTTAATTTATTCTCTTGTTTTGAACTTGTTTCAAATAAATAAATACATTTTAGAAATAAAATGGTTTTTTGGAGAGTTAGGATTAAAATTTTCCTGTGTAATTATAATTATAGAATGAAATAAAAAAGGAAAGTGATAACACATTAAAAATCCATTTAAGATAGATATCGATATATTTTTTATGTGCGAAAATATGGGTTGTTATTCTTTAGGGTGAAAATTTAGTTGTTTTTTTTGGTGATGATTGAACACCAATCTTTTGAATTCTCATAAGTTTTACACTTTAGAGATATGATAAAAATGTATTCACATATACTTTATTTTATATTCATAAATTCAATTATTCATAATTATTGTGTGTGATAATTTTTATTTAAGTAAAGCGTATGTTTTTATGAACCAATTTTTCTTTGAAAAAATAATTCCTATTGCAATAATATTTCAATGAATTACTTAGAAATGTTGAAGTTCCTCATCTGATTTTGGAGGAAGATTTTAAAAAAAATTAAACAGAAAAGTGCATCGCATTTTTTTTCGTAAAATGTTATATATTCTAATATTCATCGCCATAAATATTTGCTACAGTTGAACTTTTGCTTACAAGTTCTTTAAAATATCAAAAACGTTTCTAGAAAAATAACACAACATTTTAAAATGTAAAATCAGAAATTTATTAAGAGTTTTATTTCCTGTTTGTTTTTTTAAAATTAATACTTTACGGAACTATAAATGTTATATAAATATATTACCTAAAATCGTACAAAAAGTAAAAATAGGTATAGATTTCAATTGACAGAAAAACATCATCAGTATATCCTTAAACCTCTCATAAGACTGTATGTGTGTGTGATCAGAAATTTCAAATTTTTCTATAATTTATTTATAACCGGGATTTAATCTAATTTAACTTGATTCTTTAAAAATCGTTCTTCTTTTCTCACCTACATTAACTAAGAATTATGTAATTTCACTACTAACAAAACAAAATAAAAGATAAATGCCTGGGTATTGCGTAGAATATTTAATTTTTTTTTTTATTTTTTATAGGCTATATTTCTGATGGGTGTGACATTTATGATAGTAAAAAAAATTATTTTAGTTAAAACTTAAGTTTTTAATACAGATAAAACCTACTCATTAAATAAATAAATAAATAAATAAAAATACGAATTAAATAAATAATTCTAATGAAGACAATTTAATATAAAAATAATACTACGTTCTTTCGCATGATTAAATAATGAATTTTGTTTTAAAAATTAATAAACTTAATTAATAATTTAATGAAATTAATGAATGAAAAAATGATTAAAGTGCAATTAAAATGATGAAATAATATATTACTTTTAATCAGAGATTTTTTTCCCTTTTTGTAATGCAAAATTTGAATCCAAAAATCCCATGTAAATTTTTGCTTCTTTTTTTCAGTATACCACAGTAACTAAATTTTATCGAAACAAAATTTTGAAGAAACTTACAGAAAAAGAGAAGAATCCGTCTCCTGCATCCCGCAACACAATGGGTTCACCTGAAGAAAATGAAATCCAAAAAGAAGGGAAGAAAAGAAAAACCAGCTGTAAGTTTTATTTTCTTAAGCACTTTTTTCTTTTTCTTTCCTGTACTTCTATCTTTTCTTCTCTAATCAGATTGATTCTTTTTTCATTAATGCAAATGTCCCATACTGCAGTGTTTTGAGAGCATGCATCCCGAAAACAGTATGCCTTATTAAGTCTAATAAATGTTGGTTACTAATTCGTGAGTCAGAAGTCGTAAAATTAGACGCTGAGTTTATCGTTAAGAAAATCCAAACTTAATTTGTTGTACTCTTCTTTGTCCCCCACACCGGCATATTTTTATTACACTCTTGGAATCGTACAGTTTGAAAACGTTGAATAAAGTTTATATTAAATAGAATTATGCGAATGCTAATTATAAGCATTTTTTCCCTTTCAAGTGTAATAATTACTTTTTTCTCCTCCTTTCTAAACAAAGTCATTTTTTTCGACTGAGTATTTAACATTGAATACCACTGCGTGTATATTTATTTGTATAGAAAGAGCAGTAAAAATAGGATGGAGTTCGGTTATGGTTATACATTACTATTAGACAATATGTACAAATATTATTTTTTCTTTACAATTAAATCTCATTCACTTGCGTATAAAAAGTGTAGGAACAATGAACATTTATTTCAAGAAAGAGCTATTCAAAATAAATAAATAATAAAATAGAAAATTTACACTTTTTTAGAAAGAAGAGATTAAAGCAAATGATATAATTTTTTTTTCAGTGAGATGGAAATGATTGTTTTTCAAATAAGTATAGTACACACACTTGTGCTTCACACAAAACTATATGAGATTATAAATGAAAATGCAGCTTAAATATGTAATTATAAATCGATTTAAAATAAATGAAATACATGATATATTTTTTTTTAAAAAAAAATATGCTTTTACATATAAAATCCTTTTTTTAAGTCATTTAGCACCATTAACTGTGAATGCCACAAGTATCACAGATAGGCTTGATGAAGCATTTAAGAGTACATCTTTAATGGAATTCTTTTACAAAAAGATTTATATTAATATGATATTTAAAAAATTTAATAACATATATTTAGTAAATGCAAGATTTTCCAAATTTTAACAGAAAATATTCAACAGTAAGGATATTTTTCAAATTCGTATATTCCAACAAGAATGAAGCTCATTTGAACTATCCATATGAGATCATTTTCCAATAAAAAGTATGCAAACTTCAAATGAAATCAAATGAAAGGTGTCGGTATTCACACACACACACACATAATCATATGCATATATATATGAAAGTTTGTATGCATGTAAGTATCTATATAACATTAAAGAGGAATATATTAAAACTACATTAAATATTGAATAAAAAGTGCCTGTCAGCTGTCAGATTAAAATATTAGTATATTCTCGAAATCTCTGATTATACTAGTTACCATATAGCGTAACATATCAAACAAGATCACATCCTAGAACTAGAGTCTAAACTAGGATTTAATAAACACATAAACAAAACTTGAGTCCCATACTGCGACAAGATGCGTTCAGAGAATCAAACATTTGTGCATTTAAAGCTTATCATTTAAATAAATTTTCAAATGAGTGTAAAATATGAAAAATTGGCTTTATTGCTTCAAACAGCTAAAGGTCCGTAGGTGGTTAATATGCACCAAGAATTTATAATTCTAAGCTGAATCTATTTTATTATCAATGTGTGGTGAAAAAAATAGAACAAGTACAACCGGATTAACTTAAATTTATGCTTTCCTTGAGCTGTTACAAGTTTCCAGAAGTAGTTTCTGATTTTCAGTAGTTCTCTGATATTTGTCTTCATGCAGAAAAATGTAAAATTCTAGCATAAGAATTTTTTTTTAAAAAAAAAAAATCTCCGAGATTTTATACACAAGAAATCCCTTACGTAGTAATAACTTAAATAAATCTTTAATTTAAATTTTTGAATAGATTCAAGGACATTGAAAATTATGGTTTTCAACCAATATTAATTATCTGGTTATGAAAAATTACACACAAAAAATCTTGCATATAAAATTTTTGCATATACAATTTGCATATACAATTTTTAATAATTTTTATATGGTCCTATATTATTTTTATTGTGATTTTAAGGTATCAAAAACTTAACAACCTTTGGAATTTTGCAGTTTTAAAACATGTCTGAATGAAGACTTGAACTACATTACAAGAATGGGCTAAAAAACTAAGCTACTTTCAAAACCATGCTTCAGATGAGATAGCTTTAGTATTTGGTGATATATTACATAAATAGATTTTAAACTGTTTAATATTAATAATTTCTTTTTCTTGCAGTAATTTAAATTCCGTTCTTTTATTTATTTATGTGTATATTATTTTCTACTTAGAGGGTCTGAAGAAATAATAGTCCCATTTCAAAGGAACAAAAATCTGCTTCATACTTTTGTCTACTATTTCTAAAGGAAATACTCTTTTTGAATAATTATGTATAGACAGTATAATAAATAATTTATTTGTAAACCCTACAAAACAAAGTATGAATAAATAATATGTTTGATATAAAAAGAAGGGAAGAAATATTAAAAAATTATTTATAACCTTACAAATAAATTTTTCATACACTATTTTCTCTTTTTTTTTCAGCCCAAAAAAGTAGACAAATATAGGGGAAGGTTCGCTTCTTAAAACTAGGTTTAATCCCACAATTTTAATTCATAAGACTAAAAGTTTGCATTGTGGCAATTCTACTACGACCTATACTGATTTGCTATCTTTCTATATATTGCTTAGATTTAAGGTATCCGACTACGTTTGGAACCGTGATTTTGCAAAAGCGTGTAAATGGATAATATTTATGATATTTAACATAACTTAGATTAGACAATGTATATAAAATTGGGTTAAGAATAGTATTAAAATGAAAAATTATTTAAGTACAATATTTTGACAAAAAATTAACTTAGAATAACCTTTTTTCCAAATGTTCTCCTTTTGTAAAAAACGCTTCTATTGTATTAATATTTTGCCTGTCTATAGATCAGATCTCTGTACATAGGCTCAACTAGAAGTTTTGAAACGCATAACATGGAAGTCGGTTTATCCCTGTTTTACGAAAACAGAAGGGAGAAATTTTAAGAAAATACGCCAATAATTATTTCAAATGGTTGTAACTCTGAAAATAATGTGAATTTTTCAAAAATCACATAGTTGAGCCTCTGAACAGAGGTCTGAGCTATATACAGGCAAAATATTAATACAATAGAAGCATTTTTTACAAAAGGAGAACATTTGGAAAAAAGGTTATTCTAAGTTAATTTTTTGCCAAAAAAATTGTATTTAAATAATTTTTTTTTGTCATAATGTCCTTAAAACAATTTTATATATGTATTCTAATCTAAGTGACACTAAATATCATGAAAATTATACATTTATGCGCTTTTTTAAAATCATGGTTCCGAACGTAGTCGGATACCTTAAATGATTAATACCAATTTAGTATATGATTATTGATTATATTTACTTATCTTTTTCTATTTGCGTGACTCAAAAAATTATCTAACATTACTATTTTTTTTTGAAATTTTTTTTTTATTTTTTCAAGTAATCACATACTAATAGGATATTCACACGTACACGAGACCATAAAACCCCCTCAGCTGCGTCTGTTTTAAGAGCCATTAAAATGAAACGATAAAATTTTTACGAAATCACTTTAGAAACGGTGTTTTCACTCAATCTCATTCCTTGCTGTTTACGGATAAAACAACGCATTTTAGTTCACATAAAAAATCATTGTAGGTTAAATAAATTTACATGTATTTGGATGTTTTATACGACGACTATGTTAAAATATTTAAAAGCTGATGAATTTTTCTTACGAATATTAATACTAGGAATATAATGAGTAAGTTGAAAACGTAAGTCATTGCAACTGACTTAAAAATTGTAATTTACTCTATTTTTCTCGGATAATATAAAAAATTATTGAACTCAGCATCAGTCTTAAGCAGTGTTTGCAAAAAATATGTTATTTATCTGCTTAGATTCATTTTATTACATATATATTGTCTTTTACCGAATGTACGAGAACCTAAATTAAACGAACAGCACAATGTCAGGTAGAAAAATTATCTCAATTTTTTTCATGAACATTTTTAACATTGTCAGTCATGCATCTGTTTATAATATAGCGTTTTTTAAAATTTCAAAATATTCTATTTATTGGTAATTTTTTTTATTTTAACAAGTAAAAGGATAACTCATTTAACACTACAGTATAGGAGAAAAAAATGCGAAATTCATTTTACACCAGAAAAGATAGATCAACTCAGATAATAATGAGTTGTATGATAAAAAATGTGCTGCTCCCTCTGTAGGATAGTGAAGCCGGAATATAATATTAATATTGGAGTACATTTATACCTGAAAAAATGTTCCAAATTCGTGTCCTATTCTTTAACATTAAGCGAAGGAATTTTCCAAATGCTGAGAAAAGTAGCAAATACGCAGTTTTCGAAATTATTTATGGAAATTGTATATTCTGATGATATTGAAACTATTCGGGAAAATTATTTAAAATCATATATACCCTTTAATCATTAATTCTATTATTAAATTAATGAGGTTGAAAAGTCACGATCCTTTTTTCTTTTTGAGTAAAGTATATCGTTTAACAGATGTTGGAGATAGTGCGATTAATATACAAGTATTTTATTGCCATTTTATTCGTTTTTTTTATACGAATCTTACATAGGTTAAATTTTCTCCATAAAGAGTACTAAATAATATTATAAAGTTTAATTTAGTAAAAGAAATAACTCGTTTCTCCAAATGTCTAGTTCTTGAAAGTTTTTTGAGCTTTACTTCAAAACTTTAAATATAAATTCAAATTTGCTTTTTGTGTGTATATGTTTGGGTGAATCAAAAATTTTTTTTTCAGTATTTCAAAATCTACCTATGTGGAAAAGATGCTCTCTGGTATATATACATAAAGCGAAAAATAAAATTTAAAAAATTAGTTTTTATGATAAATACTACCTTAAGGGGAATGAAGTTTAGGTATTTGAGCTTTTTTGTGGCAAAAAGTCAATAATATTTAATAAGGTATCCGACTAGGTTCGGGGAACCGTGATTTTAAAAAAACGCATAAATGGATAATTTTCATGATATTTAGTGTCACTTAGATTAGAATACATGTATAAAATAGTTTTAAGGACATTATGATGAAAAAAATTATTTAAATACAATATTCTGGCAAAAAATTAACTTAGAATAACCTTTTTTCAAAACGTTCTCCTTTTATAAAAAATGTTTCTATAATAATAATATTTTGTGTGTGTGTGTGTGTGCTTATGTAAAGTAAATACTTCTCCAGAGAGTCTGAACTAGGATTTTTGAAAAAAATGACATTATTTTCAGAGTTACCACCCATTGAAATATAATTATCGGTGTTTTTTTCTTAAAATTTCTCCCTTCTGTTGTAGAAAAATATGAATAAATCCACTTCTAAGTTATATATTTAAAAAATTCTAGTTCAGCCTCTGTACAGAGGTCTGAGACATATACAGGTAAAATATTATCATAATAGAAGCATTTTTCATAAAAGGAGAATGTTTTGAAAATGGGTCATTCTATATTCATTTTTTGTCAAAATATTGTACTTAAATAATTTTTTTTATACGTTTTATAATCTAAGTGGCACTAAATATCATAAATATTATCCATTTATCCAGAGAAACAGGTATTTTAGTACGTTTAGCAATTATTTCTATGTCACTTACCAAATAGTTACAAGAAAAAGTATTAGGTTCATTTAGAAGCTCCTTTAGTATTAAATTTTTAAAAAACCCTATTGTCGAAATTGCAGCACACAATAAAGCGGAAGACGGAAAAAACTTGGATCGGACTAATTTTACGATGGGGGAAGAGAGAACTGAGAATATGAAATTTTGGAGTTTACATTGTCCTTTTTTTTATTATTATTGAAAACAATTATAAAATCCTCGTGCACCACAAAGTATCACACGGGGCTTACAGAAGTAAGTAATAAACACACATTCAGGTGAAACAAAAAATAAAAAAAAAATATTTAGGTTAAGAAGAAATAAAAATATTTACAACAAATTCACAGAAATATTTGAAAGCATTTCTAGTAGAAAGAAGTTGTTGAAAATTCGGAGGCCAATTTATACTTATTCATTTATGAATAATCATCGTTTTGGGTTATTTATATTACAGAAAAATAATTTTATTTTTAGTCTAAAATCATGTAACCAAAATTAAGTCTTTTTCCATTGTTTTTTTCAAATATTCAAACCCTTTGTGCCAATATTAAAAAATTTTAAATTATTTTTCTCATAATTTCCATACTATGGAACATCTTTTCTTCATAGATAGGTTCCAATTATTTATATTTTTTTTTCCTGCACAGAAATGTATATTTTATCAAGAATTTAAAAAAAATTGTATATTGTATATTTCATTGTATATTTTATCAAGAACTTAAAAAAAAAAACTGAGGCATGATTTGCTTTAACCCCCTTAAAAATCAGTAGAGGTTTTGTCACTGATTGATCTAATTGTAGAGTTTTAAGAATTTTTAATGCTTTTTTTTTTGATAATATGTATTAGATGGCAATGAAAAACTACCATTCTTTTATCTCGCCGAAATTTAATACAGTTTATATATTAGAGAAAATCTGCCTTTAATAATCAACGACGTTAGGACGTTAAAAATATGAAGGAAGCAAAATAAAAATCCATTATCACGAGCAGGGATTAGACTGAAAATTTACAGTCATAAGAACGGTCCACCGAAATCTGACGGAGAATTTTACGACTCGAGCAAAACGTTCATTAAAAAACGGAAGACCTCACCTCAAAAGGTCCCGCTCAAATCTCGATACCTTCTCACTTGAAGTTGTTCTTCCCAAAAAATGGAAAAAAACATAAAAATATATCGCCTTTATCGTAAATCAAAACCTTTCATTTTATGTTTCGACTTTTAATGGGGGTTAGTTCCGTGTTTTAACATGGTCTATTCCAGACTGTGGTTGAATTGGAACTCGCCAGTTATTATCGGACAAGAACAACAGTATGTTGTGTTTCATTCAGGAAAGACCAGGTAATTTTCCTAATTATTCATATTTCTCTGTGTCCAGTTTCTTAGGGTTCTATTAAGCCTAGATTTTCGTATAGGAATACCTTTGCTCAACTTTGGTATTTTTGGTCCAGTCAAATTAAAAGAAAAATAAGATGCCACAATAGCTAATTGATGAAATAATCAGTTCACTAGCTCATTACTAGTTTACCTAAAAGTGTGCTTCTAAATGTGTATATATAATTGCGTTAATTATTTTAAAGACGTTCAGAAACGTGATTTTGAAAAAGCGTATGAATGAATTATTTTTTTGATATTTAGTGCCACTTGAATTAAAATATGCATATATTATAATAGTCTTAAAAATATTATTGCAATAAAAAAGTTATATAAATGCAATTTTTGGCAAAACATGAAGAAAAATGACATATTTTCAAAACATTCTCTTTTTATCGAAAATGCTTCTATAATAACAATATTTTGCTTATATACAACTAAGACTTCTGCACAGAGCCTGAACTAGGATTTTTGAAATATATAATTTAGACGCGGATTTTTTTCATATTTTAATGAAAAAATCCTCAGAAATTTTATTTATATAGAAATTTTAACTATAATATATATATATATATATATATATATATATATATATATATATATAAATAAATTTTAATTATAGAGAAATTTTAACAAAAATCACTGGTTATTATTTCAAATGATGATAACACTGAAACTAACTCGATTTTTGCAAAAATCCTAGTTTAGGCTCTGTAGAGAAATCTTAACTATGTATAGGTAAAATAGTATTATTATAAAAGCATTTTTTAAACGAGAAGTTTTGAAAATATGTCTTTTCTTTTTCACTTTTTGCCAAAAAATTCAATTTAAGTTTTTTTTTATTTTTTTTATTGTAATAATATTCTTAATAAATTGTATATGTATATTCTAATTCAAGTGACAGTAATTAACTAAAAAATTATTCATATATATGCTTTTGTAATAGCACATTTCGAAAGTAGTCGGATTCCTTAAAGTAAAAAATAAAAAATTCTAGTTGTATTAATAATATTTCAAGAAAAGAATGCGGTGTAGTACATGTGTTTTTACTAAATATAAAAAAAAATCCATAATATAATAACCCATAATAATATAAAAATTCAATACATTAAAGTTATTTCGCCCCTTTTTTGACTATATACTTATAAATATTCTTTTAACTCTTACGTAATGCGTCAGAGACTACTCCTGTTCGGGAAGAGTAAAGACATTTATATTTGTCAGTTTGAAAAAGAAAATATTTGCTTAAGATTACAAATTTTCTAGAAAAATTTATTTGTTGAAAAAATTAGCAACTTTTATTGTTTATTAATTTGTCAAATGCTTTCTGTTTATTCTATATTAGTTTTGAAGATTTATATATATATACATGCATACATACATTCATACACACACACACACATATATATATATATATATATATGCATGCTCCATAAAATGAAAATCTTCCATTGATAAACTCAAAATACGTTCTCAGTTTAAATAACAGAGTAAAATTTAACTTAAATTATATAACTAACTAAAAACCTTTCGTATAAGATATCTCTCATTAAATTTAGATTATTATTGGTATTTTAAAAAGTTCGTTACACAAATTTGAATATCCCTTAGAAATTTTTTAGGTCCGTTGCTTGTCGGCATAAACTTGAGCACATTTTGCATTTAACGAATTGCGTTATTCAGGATGAAGTAAGATTACAAAACAAATTTTTCCTAGAAGGAAATTTTTGAATCAGATCTAAGAATCTCTAAGAAATCTTTACGCTATAAGAAAATAGCCTTGAACATTAAGGAACTTATACAAGTATTTTCATTAATTTATATGAGAGAAACAATTTACATTAGAGTCAATGAAGTTTTATGAGTTTTTAATTTCGTTTGTGTAAAATCTAACTAATAATTTCTAAGAACTGACTGATTGTTGAGCATTTAAAAATAAAACTAGCAGAATAAACATAATTTTTAATTAAAAATTAATAAGTTTAAAGGAATTATTAAATTAGCAGAAAAGATTCTCTTAGGTAAAGATTTGCTTATTTAAAGAAAACATGAAAATTCTAATAACTGATTGTAATTCTATAATGAATTAGTGTTTTATTTTGAAATAATATCGTAGAATCACAATAATGTGTTGCACGTATTTTGGAAAGCACACTAAATAAACTTTTACAGAAAGCAAGCAGATAATTTAAATAAAATAATGATTATATATATTTAATGCAAGGAAAATTAAGAAATAAAATTTAAAATATTCATAATATTCATAAAAGAAGGAAGAAGAGGGAGAAGTATTTTATAAAAAAAACTAACACTTGAACTAAATCTGAAATACTAGCTTCTGTTAACAATCAAGAAGAATTTACTTTAAATTTCTCAAACCACAGGAATGAACATAACTAAAAATTATTTCAAGTGCTTTTATTTTTAGAGCTTTTAAGCCTCTTGAAACCAAAACCTTTACACCATAAAGCTCCAAGTAGACTTTTTACTTAAGCTTTTTTAAAAATATACTGAAATTAGAACAAACGAACAGTGTTTAATTTCAACACAAATTAAAAAGTTTACGTTTTCATACCTGCCTTTGTTACTTTAAATAAAAAAAAAATAACTGCAGCCAAATTAATGCAGAAAACTGCGTCAAATTTCTTTAATTAATTTTTAATTAACTGGGAGTTTTATCAGTGATCAAGTAAAAACTGAATTCAAGAATGAGTTTTTTTTTCAATTCTTTTATCATTTTAATAATGTGTTAAAACACTATTTATTTAAAATTTGAAAGATCTTGAGTTAGCGATAATAAATATAGTTGCAAGAATTTGATTCAAATGAAATGCGTTTCAGAATTCATTTCATTCGACTGAAGAAAAAAAACCGTTTTATTTTTGGCACACTAACTATTTCTTAGATATAATTTTTATTTAAAAGTATTCATTATTTTTTTTCCATTAATGTTTTGTTATTTTCTTAAATAGGAGGTCGTAATCCAATTGCGTTGCTTAAGATTACAAAGTCCATTACCCATAGCAAGTTGAGTTAATAAAACGAAAAAAAAAAAAGCTAAATAAATAAATTTTTAGTTAGTAGAAATATATCTTTGGTTTTCTAATTATGATATTTCTAATACAAAAATTCAACTGAAGAATTTAAATTTGAAAAAAATTGCGTTTGTGATGAACATGCTATGCTTCCTGGAAAAGAAAATTTCTATTAAGAGAAAATTCATCTGAAATAGAAAGAAGGAAAAATAGTATTTCTTAAAAAAATTCGTAAAGGGTCGGAAAAACAATTTTTTTATCCTATTTATATTATTCACAAAAAAAGTTTAAATCTTTGTGTTTTGTTTATGAAAAGATTGTAAAATGGTTACCCCAAAATTATTACAATTCTTACTTCATTTGAATCTATAATAGCGGATACAAGTGGTATAAAGTTACTATTTTCATTTTTAAAAACAGAATAAAAAAGAAAACTATTAAATTACCCAGGATGAAAAAAATAATAAACCAAAATTTATTGCTATTAATGCATTGAAATATTTTTTCCCCTATGTTTCAGAATTATTTTTTTTCTTTAGTTGTTAAATATGAAGATAAATACTATTATATATTTTTTTCGTGGAGTCTCGTTAAATCTATGTTTATTTTTTAAAAGCTCTTTATCTTATAGAAAAATAAAAGTCGATTTGTCTTACGATATTGTTTATAAAATTACATGTCATAATCATAAATAACAGATAAGATAAAAGAGGTTGATAGGATTCCCGTAAGAGGATAAATTCATTCCTGTTTATACTATAGAATTATTTACAACTTCTCGGTGCCCATTAATTGACAACCCGTGTGTGCGTTATCTCGCTGGAAACGCTAAACTGTGCGTAAAATGTGCAAATTATGCAAAAAATATTATTTATCTCTATAGACGTGATAGTTAAAAAAATCAGTTATATCTGGAGATGAAATGTAAGATAATAAATACAATTCTTGAAACGTTGAATGAGTAAAAGATAATAAAGAGCAAATAAAACATTAAAGATAACAATAGGTAACAAATTCTAAAATGAAGCAATTTACATGTTAATGTCAGTTATTGAAGAAAATCAGTGAATGTATAGTAGAACAAAAATAGCTTTAAAAAGATATTGTTACTTCTGCATACACACGCAAATTACCATTATAACAAAGAATATACTATTTTTTTGCTTTAAATGCAATGCTACAATCACTGAAAGCTGTGAAAAGTAATATTACTAGCTTTACATAAGCAAGCTATGTTTACGTCATCTTTTTATGTTTCATGTTTCTTAGTAACAATTGAGAAAACAATGCTCAAGTAAGAAGAATTTTAGGGGATTTTCGACTTACCATAAAATCCGGCGTATAACGTTCACCCATACTTTTAAGTTGCACTTTTAATTTTGGGGTATATTCGCCGTATATATAACGTGCACCTCCTTTTTTACGAAAAAACTTAAAATATACGTGCGCAATGCCCTTATGTTTTGAAATTTATTGGAGGTATTCCAGGTTTTTGAAAAAATAGTGTATTTCTAGATCTACACCCTTTAAGTTCTTAAGGAATGTCATTTCTTTCAAATAAACAGTATTTCGATCTGTGTAGAAGTCTAATTTTTTTCTATGCACATTTTTTTTAAAGCTCTCATTTTTATATCCGGCGTATAACGCGCATCCGTAAATTTCGATCTTATTTTCTGTGTTCAAAGGGAGCGTTATACGTCGGATTTTACAGTATTTGATTGTGAATGTCATAAAATACTGGGAGAGGGATGGAAAAAAAAATTAAAAATTCTGCAAATAATCTTTGAGGATATGAGGAAGGATAATTATTAGGCTTATTAGCATTAACTAGAGCATCCTAATACCTCTGTTGGCAGAATCAGAATATGATTAACAGCTGACAAGACTAAAATGTAAATAAAACTTAGATGATATTGTGTAAAAAGACAATTTATGTAATGAATCTGTGACTAAAACGGACTGAGAAGACGACATGAAAATTCAAAGACGAGGATTAAAATATGGTTCCAAAACTTTTACATAATTTTTCTGCCTTAAAAGTTGTACATAACAACAAAATTAAGATGAAATACCAATTTTTGTCTTTAGTTTAACAAAAAATAAAGATATATAACAATTTTATCAATCAAATATTTACCGTTAGCATTCGGTTAATGTTTAAACGCTGTATGGGTTCTGATGTTATACCATTGTCAACAGACTAATGATTATGCATCCTGTACTATAAATCAATAACAAATAAATTCTGTGCTACAGCTATTTAATAATTACTAAACTAAATTAAAGATAAAAAACTTTGTTTTTAAAGTATTAATTAAAATATTTCGACATTCTTACAACATCAAAAATCGTGCCTAATTTTCTTGAGCTTAAACTAATTATCAGGTGCGCGATGAAGAAACAACAAAGCATACTGAAAATAAAAGCCCACTCACAAGAATTGCAACATTCGTATGAATAGAAAAAGAAAAGACCTCCTAGACTAGTAAAAAGGCGTCATCAGGATAAAAAAAAAAAAAATGGGACAAAAAATAGGAGGAGGGGATTGATGCTCATTAGTCTTTGATATACAGCTGACTATCGAAGGAATTTCTTTACGGACCAGTTGATTCGGGTAATAAGGGTCACTGCCAATCGGATTCTGCAACAACAAAAAAAAGGAAAGTGGGATATTTTTTTTAGACCCTTAAAAGACTACATATTTGTCCGAAAAAAATAAGTATTCCATTTTTTTCTTCGTGTAATCTGAGGTATTTTAAAGGACCGCGATTTTTCCTATTGCATCTAGATTTTAAGAACTGAATTGAAAGTAGATGCTACAATTAACATTCAAAATTTTTCAGAAAAATATTCTGCTTAGTATTAATTGACATACAGAAAAAAATTTCGGGGAAACTTAATTAACATTACTGGATGTTTAATTTTTTTATTAAAATTATAAGTAACGTTTTCAAATTAAAACGAAATGCCAATAGTATTTGCGTATATATATATATATATATACGTATACGTGAAAGTTAATGGCGTTGTTAATAACGAGTGGGCCTTGTATCAAAATTCCTTGGAGCCCCTCTTTTGGAAAATAAATAAAAATGATCGCATTAATAAAACTTATTTAGAAATGAGAAAATGATACACATGTTGAGGTCCCTGTAGCTTGGGGACCCCATATCATTGATACGGTGGCAGCTACGTCCCTGGAGAATATACATAACTATAAACTCTAAGATCAGTTAATTCATTTTTTATTATTAATAATACTAAGAGATTAGTTTTCATACTCAAAAGCTACATTCTAAAATAATTAGTTATATCAACTGACACCGGAAAAATAGCTCTATGTTAATCTCTGTGGTTATCTTTATTAAAATATCAATTTTTAGTTTTCATTTTTAAAATCTCAAGCAGGATACTAATATTATTAGATTTTTAACGAGTTATTTACAAACGCATTTTTTATTTATTCGTTAAATGCTCCATACAATTGAATTTAACATGGCATGGACTAGCAAAAACTATATATATATATATATATATATAAGCAAGCTTCCTCTAAAAATGGAAGCAATTAGTTAAAATTATGATAAACGACTGACTATAATGAAAATAAAGATCTTATTCAAATAGGTATAAGTTTTTCGCTGAAATTATAGGAGTTTTTGCTGCTAATTCCTACTAAATATAAATAGCTTGAATGGTAAATAGATGGAGTGAGTATTCATAATTTTTTTCTGTTTTTTTTATGACTTGAATTATTTTTGTAAAATGATACGCAAAGATGACTGTAAGTTTCAAATTTAATGAGGAAAAAAATGCATCACGCTTGTGAGTATTGGAATGAGAATTGTAGAAGAAAAAAATAGCAGCGTGGAGAAAGAAAAAAGCGTATAAGTGCAATTTGCTCGACGTCCATGTGTCGAGGAAATGTGTGCAAATAAAACACTAATATTTGATTGAACAGTTGGCTAAAATATCTCCTTGTTCTACTTGTTCCCACTCTTTTCAATGACGCCGTGTACCGATATATTTAGTTTTATATTTTACAATGTTTGTAACGCTTCTTTTACTGTACTGAAGTTCTTCGGATAATGTGAACTAAGTTATCACTCTCATACAACATTTAATTTATTTTTACTATCAATCAATCATGCAAGGCGTCCTTAGCTCTGTCTGAGCAGGTATACAATTTTCAGTATTGATAAAATTTGCATTCAGGATTCGTACCAATGCCAAACTTTTGCAAAATAATTATCTTCCTACATTGTTGCAAATTCTTAATTTCAATAAACAAGTAAAATCTTGTTTGTAGCCCCCAAGTGCTTTGTTGACTTCAAGGTATCCGACTACGTTCGGAACCACGATTTTAAAAAAAGCGCATAAATGGATAATTTATATGATATTTAGAGTCACTTAGATTAGAATACATGTATAAAATTGTTTTAAGGACATTTTGACAAAAAAAAAATTATTTAAATACAATATTTCGGCAAAAAATTAACTTAGAGTAACCTTTTTTCAAAATGTTCTCCTTTTGTGAAAAATGCTTCGATTATAATAATATTTTGTCAGTATATAGCTCAAACCTCTGTACAGAGGCTCAACTAGAATTTTTGAAATATATTACTTAGAAGTGGGTTTATCCATGTTTTTCGACAACAGAGGGGAGAAATTTTAAGAAAAAAAAGCCGATAATGATTTCAAATGGTTGTAACTCTGAAAATAATGTGAATTTTTCAAAAATCATAGTTGAGCCTCTGTACAGAGGTCTGAGATATATACAGGCAAAACATTATTATAATTGAAGCATTTTTCACAGAAGGAGATTTTGAAAAAGGTTATTCTAAGTTAATTTTTAGCCGAAATATTGTATTTAAAAATTTTTTTTGTTAAAATGCTCTTAAAACAATTTTATACATGTATTCTAATCTAAGTGACACTAAATATCATGAAAATTATCCATTTATGCGCCTTTTTAAAATCACGATTCCGAACGTAGTCGGATACCTTAAAAATAATTCTGAAAGTTTTCACTCAACTGTTGGGATTCAGATTGAAAAGCATGAAAAGCATTTTACTGTATATAATGATGCATCTGCTTTTTTGTCAAAACAAAGTACTTATTCCTTTCAATCCTAATATAAGTTTTAAGATCTTCTCTTTAACATCTGACAGATTTAAACATAACATTAACCAAAATTCTATCTTCTAAAGTTTTGAATTCTATTTTAATTTTTGTAGAATTAAGTATATTTTTAACAACAATCAAAAATAACTTTCGTTGTGATTATTCTATGAGCATCACAGCAACAAAAGCCCTATCCATAATACAAAAAGGTAGTTTATAAATGTATGAAATGATTCTTCTGCTCTGAAGCCGCTGTGTTAAAGTATTACACTTTAAGAAGCAATTTGATAAATACTCAAAATACAGATTTTTACATTGCAAGCTTTTTTTTAGTTAGAAGCCTTTAGCTACAATTTTATTTTTTTATTTTTTTATCGAACTGAAATTTAGTGAGTGGCCTAATACTCGAAATAACTAAAAAATTGAGAGATTCCCGCTTATCAATAAGACATTAGAAATGAAAAATGATACTGCATGAATAGAAATTGCACGACTTCGGGAGTAAATTATTTTAACAATTAGATAATCATGTGATTTATTGAAGTACAGAAAAAAGAATAAGGTGATTTCTAAGGATGACATTTGAAAGAGCATTGCAGGAAAAACGCCAAGGTTACATCTAATAATACACAATCTTTAAAATGTCATATAATGACGTAAACTTATTACAATATATGCAAAATCTGGGTTCTTTGATATAGTATTTTGAAGACTAATAAAATTCAAAACTTAACCCCAAACCTTCTAGTCAATAATTTGAGATGAGTAAAATTTCTATTAGAAAAATTTTGATATGTATGTCATTCAAAACTGAAAGTAGGGAAAAAATCATTTACTTAACAAAGTTTTGTTAGAAATTCCCACATTCAAATGGCATAAATCTACGTCAAAGGAAATGCCTTTCAATAGAAAAAACGACTTTTTAAATTAGAAAATTTTAACACCAGGATGGATTCTCATTTATATAATTCAATAATACTTGTCGATTGAATATTAGATTACAGAATTAAAAATGAATAACAGGAAGCAAAATTCTTAGCTTTTTTTATGTAAAGTTTATGATACTAATTGTGAATTCGAATCAATCCCCAAAATGAAGAATTATAGCTAATCCTTTGAAAAATTACAATATAAGATTTGAGGTTGATTCTGATGTCACTAGTAAAGGATATTTCTATTTTGATCTTGGATGCTTGATTAAATATTCAGAAAGATATGTTAAAAAAATTTAGGGGATCCTTTACGAGCATATAAGTGACGAAGAGTATTATATTTATGGATAGGACTCACCAATAAAATATTTTTTGTGTTCTTTTCATTTTTGATTCGGTATCATTTATAGTTACTTAAATGATCGACCACAAAATTGCAATTTAATTAGTACATCTAAGTCTACAAAGGAAAATTAAATTATTCTGAATATTAAGTTTGCGTACTACACATCTCCCAGATAAACATAACATCAATAATTAAATTAAACTGCTTCTTAAAAATATTTCAAACCTAAAAGCATTTTGTCCATTTAGGACATAAATTTAAAAAAAAAAATACTCTTGCCCAAAGACCTCAAACTATTAATGAGTTAGTAAATTGACAATATATGTGAGGGGATAAAAAACACATTTAATTATAATCAAAACTTAATAATGACTTTATTTTAGCATTAAAATAGTTAACATGAATTTTTAAGAGCTTTTGTTTTATTTAAATTATGCAAGGTAAACGTTATTAATAACTTGATAGAATTCGCTTATTGGAATGTGCCCAAACAATTGATACTAAAATTCACTTAAATTTTTTTGCATAATATCGAATTGCTCAAAGTACGTCTTCTAATATGAAATCATAATTTAGCAAATTTGGTTTTTTTAAAAAAAAATGCAAGGCTAAACTTGACCGTGTATATGATAACTTTAGGTTGTAACTTAAGTTTGTATTAATATTTTAAAGGAATATTAATCAGAAATCATATTAATATATAAACCCAAGTCTTACGAATATCTTTATATCAATAAGGGAAATGTGATGCCCATAAAAATCCCTGGAAAAATTGACGTAGTTTGAAAAATTTTTTTCGCATTTCGTAGCTTCCTGTAAAATGCTATTTAACCACTTAGTTGATACAAGACGTAGTTCCATACACCTTTTTACAACAACCTATACATCTTTTTAAAACAATAGCTCTTTTTTGAAAAACATTTTTTTCTTAAATAAAATCAAATAAATTTAATGAAGAGTGGTATATATATCAAAATATTTAAAGGGTTCTACAAACATTGAAACAAATATGATTTCCAGGCATCCGGTTGCACATCACTTTCAACACATTCAAGTCACTTTCTTTACATTAATGAAATTAAAACTCATCAAAAGAATGATAATCTATACGGACCTAAATATCGTGAGGTCAAAGATGAAATAGTAATTAAAAAGAAAAATTTATATAAAATAGTTGTACCATTTTCATTAAGGTTAAAATTGTTGAATCACGCTCAAGAAAAAATTTGGTCATCCTGGTGTTCAAAAAATGTTGAATTTAATTACACCCCGATACAATCGGCCTAACATTACTACTGATATTATTGAATATGTTAAACATGTTATGGCATGCCAACCGGCTTTAAAAACTTTTGAGTTTATAAATTTTGAAACTGTGATGAAAGTTTCAATTATTATAATTCTACAAAAAATATTCTACATATTGTCATTGATCAGGCAACAAGATATGTGTAGACTTTTTCTTTCTGAAAAGAATTCTGAAACTTATGCAAATATCTTAAAACACGTCTTTTAAATCGAAATTCCTGAAAAGTTATTAACTGATAAAAATGGTACCTTTTTACTTTATCTAGATTAAAAAAATTCCTTAGAAATTATCACATTAAAATTTATTAGCTACAGCTTATCACCCTCCAATAAATGGTAAAAATGAGCGTGTCAATCTATCTGTTGCTACTAGACTTAAATGCAATGTAAATGCTTCTTGTACTAAAACTCCTTGGACGAAACTACTAGACCAAGTGTGCAATGAATATAACCAAGTTATTATATGATGGATGATAATTAATGAAGTGCTTGAATTAAATTAATGAAGTGCCGAATTAAAAACAAAATCTGATTCCAATTGACTTCCCATACATATAATTATACATATATAATTTTTAATTTCAGCAATTTAACTGTAAAATGTGGCACCCATGTAGGTATTCAAAAATGCAATGAAATATCGCTTTTATATTCATAATCTTGTAACAATACAAGAAATCTAGAATTTCTTGAATAGCTACCTTTTTACAGAAACATCGAATCTAATCCAAACATAAATGATTGCAAGTTAATACGAAATTACAAGTTACGACATTGTAATACCCATCCAAAGCGTCGCTTCAAATAGATTTCCAGAGAACTGTTGCTGGACTTAATGGCCCTGACTAGCATGCGTAAACGGCTTATTCAGCCTATAAAAGGACAGCATAACTGTTTCAGAATCCTGTATAGGTGTCCAGTAAATGAGTCCAGTGGAGGAACGGAGTCTGACAAAACTATCATTTGATTGGGTTCTAAAGACAGCGATTACTAGGATCCATGACAGAAAAGGGTCTTGTAATGAAATTCTAACGCCATTTTAGATGTTTGCAGGTCCACCAAGAAATACAAGCCATAAATGCTGTCACTTAATGGGAGACCGTAAATTACAAAGACCACTTCACTGACACTTTAGCAATGGTTGGAACATTTTCTTATGAATAAACGTTACGTGACTTTATGTGAGTGATAAAATATCGATGGTTAGCTATGTAATGGCTATTTTTAAATTACTTGCTTTATTTCAAGAATTCTACAATAACACGCATTATAATCATGCGTTATGTTTCATTGTGACTAAAATCTCATAAAGTTCCTCCAAACAGAGATTAAATTTCATTTGACTTTTGATATGTACAGTTTGGTGATGACTTAATATGACATTTATTTATCAATAAAAAATGTATTTTTACATCGACATCAAATTTTGATGGACTAAAAAGTTGCTTAGAATAGATAGCGTTAAATGTTTTATTATATAGTAATTACTTTCCTTGCACGCTTAAAGTGGTTTATTACTTTTTATATATCATAAATTAAATGTATATGTTTATTAAATAAAATTACAGGTAATAAACTTCATGAAATGATTCATAGATAATAAGTAAAACACAATGTAGTAAATTTACAGGAGAGTTTTATAAGATATATATATTTGAATTTATTGCAACTTTTAACATTTTGCCATGTGTTATGTTAACTGAAATTTTTTAGATCAAATATTTTTAGGACTTCTAAAACAAATACTTTTTTAAAAAAAGAAAGAACTGCTGATGCTGACTTAGAAATTGCGTTTATAGCTTATTAAACATTTTCACTTATTTAGATATTAAAATAGTTTGTACACTGTTAGTAATCTTTTTTTTTTATCTTGACTTACTGGATAAATAATAATAATCAAATATTTATGTAATTGCGTGTTCATAATTATACATTTTTCGTTAAAATTTTAGGAAAAATTAATATAAAATGTTAGGGATTTTAGGTTGGTATTAATTCACACATTCATCAATATAATTACATGCATAAACTTATTAAAATTAATAAAAAAAATTTTGTCGCCTATATTTAGAATTTACTCACTGGATTTTATTATTTTTAATTTTCTTTTAATAGTGTGTTTGTGTTATTAAATTCTCACGTGAAGGTTCTATTAGTTGATATTTTCAATTCATTTTAGAATGTATTCTTATTACTTTTTTTTGAAAGAATTATGAAATATATCAAAGTTATTAATCTCTTTTTCTTATTGTTAGAAACAATCGAAGTGACTTTAAAATTTCAATTTTTTTTTAGAGAAAACTCCCTTCAATTCATTAAAGAAGTAGAAAATGCAACTATGGAATGAAAGAAAACCTTACATCTAGAGTCATCTCTATTCTGCTTAAACAAAGAAGGAAAAACAAGCTTTGAGAAAAACTGCAAAACTCGTGACATAACTATTCAATATATTGAAGAAACTTTTTGGTAAATTTAAGTTAATATGAGAATATTGTCTCGCATTTATTACTACACTCTATTCAATGGTTTTTCTCCTTACAAATGATTTTAAGCTTTTCTATTTTATGGGAATCAGAATTGTAAAAATTGGTCTTTTTCAGTATGTATTTGCTAGTTTTGTGTCGCAAGTTTTTTTTTTTCATCCTTTTAATATTTTGCCTAATTTAAGCTTTTTTTTAATGATAGAGAATAATGTTTTCAGTATTCTCGATGTTTCAGGTACTTGCAAAATTATTATAGGTTATTAAATTAAATTATTTTAAGATACTTATTCAAAAATAGTGAATATCAAAATTTTTATAGATGTTGTTATATATTTAACTATCAGTTAATTACTTATATTTTGCATAATTAATTAGTCATCTCCGTATATTTAACTAAATATAAATATTGCCAAAGAAAATCTAAGCCTTTATCCAAAGCAATTTTTTTAATTAGCATCTATGAAGTTTTACTTACTTATATTCTTTAATACGATTTGATAAACCATAGAAATTGTCAAATAAATTATATATAGAAACAGTAACATTAAAAAGAGTAACATTTTTTATCAACAGACAATTTTTATCATTTCATGCCTGTAAGAATTGAGGATTTCATTGTTAAGAATCAACCACAGAAGAGTACAAATAAAATGAAAATATAGCAAATACTTATTCTGTGAATTTATTGATAACCAGTAGTTATATATACATAAATTAAAAGCTAATTTTTGTGGATATTTCATTAAAAATTGTTTTTAAAAAGTATTTCTTAAGATTTATGTGCTATTATGAAACTCAAATAATTGCCTGAAGATTTCATTCACCAAAACAACAAAATTAATATAAGTAATATATATTTAAATTTAGTGGATTCATATTATATGATAGTGAGAATGTGTGTGGGGGTGTATATTTATTTATATACACATACATGTATATTAACTATATAAATGTCTTGATTTTGCATAAGAATGTGTAGCTATTTATTTAAAAAAAATTTTTTTTTTAATTAAAACGTTTCATTTCATTTTAATTTTATTTAAAATATCTTCTAGATATATATCAACCAGATTATAAACTAGAAAATCTATTAATCTACACATTTACTTTTTCTAGTTCAAAGGATATTAGCAATATTATAAGGAAATAAAGAGAAATATTGAAGTCTTAAGTGCCATGAACTAAAACTGCTATTGCTAATTTGTATTTTTATAAGTAATTCAAATGAACTCTTTAGCCAAGTTGAATGCAGTCAAAATGCACTTTCATATGCATGAAGTTTTATTTCAGAATATCTTATGATATAATAATTAAATATTTATAAATGTCTTAAAACTATCTAAGGGAGCGTAAAAATATGTAATATGGAAAAAGTTTTAATGTAAAATTTTGTTTTCGAATTTATAAAACTGTTTATGAAAATTAATCAGCAAAACATTTTTACCATTTAAATAAAAAAAAAATACTTGGAGAATCAAAGCAAAATAATAATAATAATAGTGATACAACGATTTCATCCACAAAATGACAGAAATTAAATAAGGAATTCAAAGAATATACTTTTCGAAAAGGTTGCTTTAAATAATTAACTAAATGTTTTGTATATTTCTACCGTTATGTAAAACTTTTTAATTTAACATTTTGTTTATTTCATGTGACTGTGAATTTCTTAGAAAGAAATTATTTTATTTTCATTTAAATTGCAATAAAAACTTAGTATTGCATCAAGAAAAGGTTCGAAGTTAAGTTTCTTCTTAAGATCAAAATTATAAATTCTCTATTTAAGTACCGTATTTTAAGAGGAAATATACAAATAAAATTCACAATTACATATAAATTACTCAATAATAAGTATTTACAAGTAAATATAATATTTATAATAATAAGTTACTATAAGAGTTCAAATTTATGTAAATGCAATCGTTTTTAAATTCATCCCCCTATATTTAGAATTGAAATAAAAATATCCAATATATAATGGAACATTTAAATCAAATTTTCAGTTTTTAATTATGTATAATAATAAGTAACCCGATTGATTTTATTAAAATTATCGTATCTGCTGTCTAAAAATAAACTGAGGGGTTATTTACTTGCAATACCTTTTCTGTTTGAAACTATTTATCTTCCACAAAATGTTTAATAATTTTGAAATTATATAATGATTTTATAAATTGTTAATTTGCAGCCAGTTTCAAAGCATAGATTTTTCAAATAAATTTTCTTCTTGTGAGTGTCTAGTGTAAATGTCGCAAGAAGCATTGCCCGAAAAAAAAGTTTAAGAATTTCCTTCTTTTTCTGAAATATAATTAACTACTTTTCCGTGAGATACACTTGTAATAAGTAGCCTTATTACTTGATACATTAAGGCAATACATAATAAATATTAAATAAAATAAAATACAAATGTATGGATAAAGATCAGAAAACTAAAAATTTTAACGGTGTGGATTTCATAAAAGTACTTAAAAATTTTATTAGAAGAAATTTCTTACCACTCCCTCCTACAGAAAACTTTGAAGTATTTTATTTTGTTCATCTTATTTCTCAATAGTTTGTTAAGTTTGAAATTTAATAAAAATTCTATAAATACGATTATTTCACTATCTCGTATATTTTAATGCTTTCAAAGGTTGTGCTGCAAATAATATTTCCTTTCTATGAAAAATGCTTCTAAGAAATTAAATTGTGCTTTTTAAATATAGCCTAAAACACATCACTGAACATTGATGTATGTGCTTTTTCGACATAAGGCAGTGAGAAATTTCTACAACACAAAGATCGTCTTTCATGCTCATTGATTAAAAATAGGAAAGTTTTTACGATTAAAATCAAATTAGAACTTAGATCTGTTAATATATTTCTTAACAAGGAACAAAAGTGGTTTAATATATAGTAACGGTGATTTAAATTTGTAATCGACTCGTTTGATTAAAAAAAGTATAAATAAAAATTGATTCTGTATTTTCTGAACAAATAAACAGCAAAAAATAATATTACTAGCCATAGCAATTGATAAAGCTTAAAAAATGGGGTTTAAAAACTTATCTATCAAATGAATACTAATATGTATATCAAATGAATGCAAATTAAATTAATACTAAATAAATAGCATTTAACTTTTGAAAATATGAGTACGTGAATTTCTTTAAATCACTTTTCACTTAACACATCGTAAGTCTCACTTACTTTTCTTAAAGAAAAACTTATTGAGTTATGCATAAGGATGTTTGATGTAATGCCTAGGTAGAAATCCCTAATGCTTTTGGTACGCATAGACCTAATTTGTAGTTGATAAAAAATTTTAAGTGTGTAAAAGAAGAAATTATGCAGAACGATTATGTACTACATTTTCCTTTTAACACGAGTTTTTAAATTTGCATGAGTATTTTGACTGAACTAATTCTTAAGAATATATATAACGAACTTAAATTACAGCAACAAACTAAGAATATATTTGAAATTAACTAAGGCACAGTATTATACTGTTTTTTTTTTTTTTTTTAATTATTTGAAGTGGAACAAAGTTAAGCTTAACGTGAAAATGTTACATACCGATGCTATATCGCTAAAAGCTTTTTGATACGTTTTAAATTAGTTTAAATTAATACTATGAAAGTTATTATCTTTAAATGACTCAAATTAATGCATATTGAATGAGTTAAAAAATGATTAAGCTGTATAATATAAATAAATGTGTTTTTAAAGCGGGCTTTTCAGAGATTTTAAATAAAATGAATTTGTTAATCGTTCATTCATTACAAATGCGTGAGATTTGTAGGAATAGCTAAAAAAATATAATACAAAAACAAAACAAAAAAAGTATACTCTACTTAATTCTCGTGGAATATGCAGGAAAACTTTTAATTGAATTAGCTTTCTTATCATTAAGGTATCCGACTACGTTCGAAACCGTGATTTTGCAAACGCCTACAAACGAATTTTTGTACTATTATTTTGTGTCACTTAGATTAGAATACGTGTATAAAATTGTTTTCAGAAATTATTGCAATAAAAAATTATTTAATTGCAATATTTTGGCAAAAAATGTGTGAGCATAGAATTAACTATTTTCAAAACATTCTCTTTACATAGCTAAGACATCTCCAGAGAGCCTGAATTAGGATTTTTGAAACATTTACATTATTTTCAGAGTTACTACCAATTCAAATAATAATTGGTGAGATTTTTTTTCTGAAATCTTTTCACTCTGATGAACTGAAATATGGATAAATCCACTCTTAATTTATGAACTTCAAAAATCCTATTATAGTTCAGGTTCTGTAGAAAGGTCTGAGCTATAAATAGGCAAAACATTATTATTATGGAAAAATTTTTCATAGAAGGAAAACGTTTTGAAAATAAGTGATTCTATGTTTATTTTTCTCCAAAATATTGCATTTCAATATTATTGTATTATAATAATATTCTGAAAACAATCTTATACGTGCATTCTAATTTAAGTGATACTAAATATTAAAAAAAAAAATATTTGTTTGTCGGCTTCTGCAAAATCACGGTTCCGAACGTTTTCGGATACCTTAAGCAGTAAAATTAAATAAAATTATCATGTGGAATTACATCCGTAAAAAGGATTTTGTTGTTCACCATGAACTTAAGTAAAATTTTACTGCCGCTATAATTCTTAGCCAAGAAAATAATCGAAAAAAGAGAGAGAGAGAGAGAGAGAGAAAAATCAAAAAAGTAAATTTTATATTTAGTTGATTATAAAAAATAAGCATGTATTCCTTGAAAGTAAATTAATTGTAAGACTTTGCGCAAAGATAGTATAAGCTTCTTATGAATTCTACCACAACTAAGAATAAAATGTAAATAAACAACATTCTGCAGTGATAAATTTGTCTCAAGAAGTAAAACATAGTTTCGTCAAAATCCTCCAGCGCTTTTCTGATCCTAGGTGTCTTTAGACAGCCGTCTTTAATGAGACAACAATCCAAAGGTACCATCTCTTCTTTCGCAAACTTTTCTAGAAAGTTATCATAAAAGCAGCTGTTTTCCAACAGATGGTACTATGATCAACAATCCCAAGCTTGCTATCGTTCCCCAACTGAATACTACGAATTCGTCATACTTAGATAAATTAAACAGCATCACGTCCTTCGGTCAACACGGAAATAAAGGACTCAAATTTTCAAGGACCAGCATTCAACAAAGAAAAATAATTATACGCTGGTTTATTACTTTATTGAATAAGGCTTCACCATTTCCATTCAAAATTTAATCCTAGTAAAGCAGCGAGATTTAAATTTCGCATTATTACGGCAAAATGCATTCAATGAAGAAAAATAATTATAAGCGGGTTTATTACTGTATTGAATAAGGCTTCACCATTTCCATTCAAAATTTAATCCTTGTAAGGCAACAAGATTTAAATTTCGCATTACTACGGCAAAATACAAGAGTAAGGAATCTTCTTAGGCTTATTAAGGTATCCAACTACCCAAAAATTGACAACTTTTTTTCATGATTTGATTTTATAGGCTATCTTATTAGTTTTATAAAAATACCAAGTTTATTATTTTCCATTCACTGGAACAAAAGCTACAAGTGTTTTAGTAAAAGCAGAGGTCACTACTTCAAGCATGCTGTCATACTTCAAGAAGCGTTTTACTCGAAATGTGTTTTTTTTTAAATGATCGAACGGGAACAGTGATTGCTCAAAAAGTTTTAAAAATAATTAATAATTTATTACAAAATTTACATTCCCTTATGTGAATATAATCACAGTTTTTCTTTAAGCAATTTCTTATAATAACTAAGATAAAGTGCTCTGGGTTTCTTTTGCAAAAATTAAAATATCTCTTATCCTGAAGGTCATTTCAAAAATGAATAGCAAAGCAACACATCAAAATTGAAAAATTGAAAATTTGTTCATAACTTTTTGTACAAAATAAGCCACGTTTATGTTTTTTTTTTTTTGGTAAATTTTTACCCATTTTTTCCCATTTTAAAAATAATAATTTCTTTTTATCTTCTTCATTTTCACACATTTTTCTTAAAATGTACTAAATAAATCTAAAAACCACAAAAAAATCCCCATATTTCCATTTTTTTTTTAAAAAAAAAAATAGGTGTAGGAAGCAGTCAGATACCTTAAGTAATTTAAACAAAAACAACTAGTAACTTTTCATTCAAAGAAATCATTGCGCTTTTATTTTTATTTTGAAATTAAAAATAGCAGTAAGAAATCTGATTGTTATTTTTAAAAGCAGAATGTGTGTACAAGTTTTATATAATCAAAAATGACTTCAAGATGATATAGCAAAATTTGTACTAACTGTTAAATTTCTTTGTCAATAAATCATATAATTCCCTAATAACCTGTTAAACTTTGCTTTAAAGTGAAGGATGAAATATGTTTAGAATGTGACGTTGCATATTTTTGTGATTTCTCATTGTTTTATCCTCATTTATAACTATGATATTTTTAATGCTGTGCATTCAGAATTTGAATAGTAAAATGACTGGGATAAATAAAATCTAAAGCATTGAAAGATTAAAAAAAAAAACTTTGAAAAATGGAAATATGTTTCTCAGAAGTACTTTGAAAGTTTCAAGGATATTTTAATTATTTAGTAATCAGAGAAGACTATAAGGAAACAGGAAAATGAAACCCCACAGAAATTGAAAATAATAAATTTAGTTTTTATAATATCGTAGTTTTTACAAATTGAGCTTTGTTTCAACAGAAAAAATAAGCAACGGCAAAGCTTTGAAAGAAGAAATATAATTTATTTTATTATATTTATTTAATTGTTTATTTCCAGAATGCTAACTGATTTTTCCATTGTTGATACCAAATTTTCTTATATATATATAAGGGTTTTATACATTACACTACGCCATTTTTTAAAAAATTTCCTTATTTTCAATGCAATTTTTACTATTGTGGCATATAGTTATAGTATCTTTCAATATTCAATGAAACATACGAATTAATTCCATTATAATCTCGTTCAATACCAAATTGCTAAAATCACATCTTTATAAAAATCGATTGCAAAACCTGTACGTGTCTTTTAATAAACTAATACGGACAAAAATTAATTTTAATTTTATTATTTTACGAATATGATAAATTTTCATATATCGAGAAATATATCTTTCCAATGAATATATCTACAAACAATATTTATAACATTATTTATATTGTTCATATATTTGAGAGAGAAATAGTTTTATATATAAAAGTACTAGATATTTACTTTTGAAAAATTCTCTTTTCACCATGCGGGAACAATAACCTAAATCATAATTTAGTTAAATAACATTACATACTTTTGTGAGAACAATTGAAACAGCAATCTAATAATTAAGATGTGATATAAAATTCAAAATAGTGGGGAATATCTGAAGAAATATACTGTAACCATTATTATCAACAATATATAAAAAATTACGATTCTATTATGTAAATGCAGAAATTTAAAGAAAAATTAATCCAAAAAGTAATAAACATGTCTTAAAATTTTAAAACCTACTAAGAAACAACGTACATATGTAGAAGCTTATTCACATATTTTTAAACTAGCTTAAAAATGCACATTCTTTTATGTTAGCTTAAAATACGCAATTTTATGATAGTTCAAAATGCGCCTTTTATGCTAGTTTTAAAATAGCAGTTTTATGCTAACGTATACAATTATTAAATTTACTTATATGATATGTGCAGTTCCTAATATCACACTATACAATTCCATAATACAAAAATTACACTATGATAATTTTCAAATGCTTCCATTTATTTTAGTTAAAATATAATAGAGGATAGAAATAAAAGAAATATAATGAAAGAAGTAAACTTTTAGAGTCGTCAGGTAGTATTTCATTAATAATGCATTAAAGTAACAGAGAAATAAACAAAACGTTTGCTTTAAATAAATATTCATTTTACGCATACATATAGAGTTTAAGAGAGCATACATATAGAGTTTATAAATGAGAAATATAAATTAAGAAGAGTTTTCGATTCAAAAATAGCTTCACTGCTAAATTAATTCCCTTTTTATTTAAACCCGTTCACTTTGTTTAATTCTCAGAAAAAATTTAACTTTCATTTTAATGATCACTTAAATGAATATTAAAATCCAAGAAAGTACAGATGTGAAATTGGCTTACCTAGGCTCATATTAGAATCTGTCAAACAATTTTCTTTCTGTGAACTAGTGCTTTTTTTCTCTGCATTTTGCTGTGTGAATTCGAATCTATATTCAGAATTTATACAACGTCAAAATCCCCCAATTTTTAAGAAGAATATATTTAAATCGTTATGTAAGCTATAAACTCAAAAATTTCCATTCATTTTATGAAGAGATTAATAGCGTTTTATCTACCAATGAAACCTGTCATCGTAAAGATAAGAAACGTCAGTTATGCAGGGAAAATGCATGTTATAGCTCAGAAGAGAATGCTAGGAAGTTTTTTACTTGCGTCTATGCTTATCTGATGAGTGATAAACAAACAGGAAATATTACTCTGTAATAACCTTACGGGAAAAATTGTATTCATCGTTGATAATTTTAAACGTTTCACGTCATGAAACAGTGCAGCACAGAGAATTGGTCACGTAATACTTTGCGTTGATTGATGTTAGAAAGATATACCCGTTCATCGGTAGCGCACACAAAAATTTTTCAAGGGGGGTATCCAGGATTGAAAGTCCACCATTTTGGTATCAGGCTCCAATACGCCACCCAACATATTCCTTTGATTTTGTCGATTTTGGGGAACAAAAACAATACAAAATTAATTATTGAATAAATAATTACCATTAATTAATAAAATTAATTATTAATAACAAATACATAATTAAATTTTACGTAATATGTACATAGGATTATAACCAATCGAAAAAATAATCGAAGGCTATGGGGGTGTCCGGACCCCTAGGACACCCCCCTTGTGTGCACCACTGCCGTTCATTAATTTGAATCTGTTATACAAAAGTTAGGGAATTTATTAATATTAAGGCATCCGACTATACACTAAAATTGTGAATTTTGCCCGAAATTGACAAATTTTTTATGGTTTTATTTTACAGGCTATTTTATTAGCTCTATAAAAATACCTAGTTTATTATTTTCCATTCACTAGAACAAAAACTAAAAGTGTTTTAGTAAAAGCAGATGCCACTATACTTTAAGCAAGATATCATACTTTAAAATGCGCTTTACTCGAAATGTGTGTGTGTGTGTGTTTGTTTTTTTTTTTGTTTTTGAAAATGATCAAACGGGAACAGCGATTGCTCAAAAAGTTGTGAAAATAATTAACTGACATTTTTTTATGTATGTTCTGTATAATAGTAGAAATGTTTTAACCTTCAGATTTATCAATCACTGTTTTATTACAAAATTTACAGTCCCTTTTGTGAATATAATCAGGGTTTTTTTTAAGCAGTTTCATATAATATCTAAGATAAAGTACTCTAGTCTTTGTAAAAATTAAAATTTCCCTTATACTGAAGGTCATTTCAAAAATGAATAGCAAAGCAACGCATCAAAGTTGAAAAATTGAAAATTTGTTCATAAACTTTTTGTACGGAAGGAGGGGGAGGGGGGTTTATACGTAATTTTTTGTAAATTGTTTTTGTTTACCAGTTTTTTTCCCATTTTAGTAATAGTAATTTCTTTTACTCTTTTTAATTTTAGCATATTTTTCTTAAAATGTACTAAAAAAACCTAAAAACCAAAAAAAAATCCCTATATTTTTATCTTTAAAAAAAAAAGTTGTCGCAAGTAATCGGATACCTTAGAACATTTTTTGAAAATTATATCGAGCAAAAGCTTGATTGAAGTAACGTTTTAATGTATTTGCTTTGACTCATTTTTTAATACATTAAATGGTTTAGTTACAGATAAAGGGATGTAATATGCTTTTAAATACGTGATTTCAGCATGAGAACTAACTCGAAAATTTACATTGATTATAATTTTACGTTTTATTTTTACTGAACTTTTAGAGCTTTTCCGAAGTTTTATCTAATTTTATTTACTGCAGCTCACACATGAACACTCATAAGTCACACAAACCAATAGGAAGGGAAGAGGAATAGTATAAACATTTTGAAGTTCGCGAAAATAAAAAGCCCAGTAGAAAACTGTATATTATTGTTTCTTATTTTTACAAGCTCCCAGGTTTTACTAAGCAATTTTAACTTTAAAACGATTGATAAAGTAATTTTTGTTATTATTAAATGCTATGATTTATTGTATAAAAATTTTATTGAAGAGAAATTTTTTTCTCATTTGATAATTCAAGTAACATTCCATTCAAAAACTACAGTTTTTTTTTGTTCATTTAGTATAATATCTTATCTAAAGAATAAATTAATAATGTAAAAAATAAACATTACATTTGATTTAAGTATTCATTTGCAATATCTTAAATTATTTTCATCAAAGAAATAAAGTTTCTAAGTCTCTGAAAAGCTCAAATTACCAAATAAGGTTTTGTTCTACATAAAATAAAATATTATAGAAGCACTTACCTAGGTTTCAACTAAAAGATGAAAAGTTAACAAACTAGATAAAGTGTGTGAGCCTTTATTGATATCCAGGCCGAGATAGGCTCCTAAAATTTACGGCACACTGACGTCACAATAGTGTTGTCATACCTAGACCAATTGGGCAACCTAGTAGAAGCTTAGGCCCAACAGGCTCTCTAAACGGTAGCAGTTAAGAATTCGGACAAAGGAATTCTGGACCAATCTTGATGTCTTTCTTCTTTTACATTTAATGGGGGAGGAGAAGAGAGGGGGAAATGTTGTGTTAGTAAACATATTGATAATTAGTTTTCTCGGTATTCAAAAAGTATCCAGACGCTTAAAAGTGTAATACATTGCTTTGCTACTTGTATATCAAATTGAAGCGTGAAAGATTTCTGTGCAAAAATAGATGTAAGTGGATTTATTTTATTTGTATATTAATCATAAATATGAAATGTATATATGTTTAGTTGCATAATAATTATTTCGTTGATGCACTTACGTATACATCTTTTATTTTCAAAGCCCTTGAGTTGCACAAGGGGATTGCTTCTACGTTTTTTGAAATTTTATTAATTGCAAGAAATTTCATTACTTTTTGAAACCTTGTTAATAACAAGAAAACGTAGTCGATTTAATGATTATGGATTTTATTTATGGCATTGCCTGATTTGAGATCAACGCTGGATTTTATGAATTAAAAAACTATTTTAAAAGCAAGTTATGACGTTCTACTATTTTTTTTTTATTATTTTATTCTTCTTTACAAAATTCTTCTTCAAATGTTGTGTGAAATATAGATATTATTTAGTAAGTTTATTATAATGAAAAAGGAAAGAAAACTTTTTTTATACATCTGTGTGAATAACACATATAAAATTAAGATTAAATCTGATGATTTCAAAAGTACTTTTTAAAAAGTTTGCATTATTATTATTATTATTATTTTACAAACATTTGTTCTTTTTGTGATATCCTTCGATCGCACTTTTAGAGATTTTATGTTTCTACGCAAGATTAAACTAAATGTCTGTTAAGAACCTGACATACTAAAAGGTAACTCAAATCTTTAATTTGAGAAATGTAATGATTTTAAATATGAAACATGAAAAGTAGAAAATGTCGATTTATCAAAAAATGAAGTGTGTTCTATTTTATTTTATTTTTTGCTTTACTTCATTTTATAGTTATTAAAAATATGATTTTTTTTATTTCAGAATAATATAGATGTATATATCTAACTCTCACATAAGATTTTTTCCTAATTAATTTATTTTTGTTCTACATTTATGAGATATAAATCTAACAATATTAATATAGAATATAATACGTGTGTCTATGTTTGACTTTAGTGTCTGGGATTTATAATATTGAACAAAAAAAATTTTTTTTTTTTAAGAAAGAGAAAAAACGGAATGGAATGTAAGGAATTCATTAAAATATTAAGATTTGTATTTGTTATTATTAATTTCTAAAAATATTTTTGGAGTCTATCAGCATCTACTCCCCTATTTCCTTCTTTTTTCCCCTCTTTCTCTCTTTAAGTTTTAATTACATGAAAAAATACAGGAAACTATTATAAAAAATTTATCTTTTTGTAAGCGTACATTAATTTGTAAGATATTTCATTTTGTTCTAGCTTAATCTGAAAATAATTTATGTATATTTTTATATGAAAAAAAAAATCTGTTTTTCACTTTTTCGAATTGAATAAAAGGAAAATCGAAGTAAAATTTTGAGTCTTATTTATGTAATTTAATGAAAAGCAATCAGAAATGCTTAATATTTTTGATTAAATTACAAATAACCCTTCCATGGCCGTGATTATTAATATCTTAAAAGGGTCTTTAAGGAATCCATTATACCTTTAATTTCAAGTTAAAAGATAATTGTTAAGTTTTAAAACTGGATTGTTTATATAATTTATTGGACTATTTTATTCAATGATGCGTTCATATGATTGCGTTCAATATCTTATTTTTAAAAATGAAAGTCCCAAACACCTTAGTTTAAAATTTATGTATAAAAACTCTTATATATATCAATATACAATAGATTTTTTTTAGTTGTTTTTGTCGCGCGCGTTGTTTATCGAAATTTAAGTCTGATAGATTTCTGAATGGCTCAACCTCTTCAAAGTAAGCATCAAGAATTCCATATTTCATTTCAAATCAAATATTGCAAGAGAAAATATAAAAGAGTTATAAATACCACAAGTACGTCAAATTCAATTATTGAAATTGCTTCATCTTTTTTAATTTTAAATTTCACTCATTAACATGAATGTTAACTGTTTAAAAACTATTTATTATTGATGATCTACTTTTTTTGTCTTAAATTAATTTTTTATAGAATGCATTTAGTTTGATAATAAGAATTCTGATAGATACATATGTGCATCAATTTCATTAAAAAGGATATCTATTTTTTTAAAAAATAAAGGAAATAAAATGTATATTTCATTACGCTTGGTAGAATTATCAAGAATGATGGTTATAATAAGCATTTGATTCAAAACATTTTAGAAAATAAGCAAAAATTGTTCAATAAATTTGTTTGAAACAAATGGGATAGTTATTTAAAGACGTTAATAAAATAAGCATGAAAACTAAAATTCTTTGTATTTTAAGAGGTGTGAAAGCTTTCTCCAAGTGAGTGAATATTAACGTCACACTATTCAGCTACGCGAGGGCTTCTGGTGACGAACCTCGTAAATTTGAACCATGGTCAAGTAACGAGGACGACATCTGAGCTGGCACTCCCCTCTCCTAACTACCACACCACACCAACTTGATGACGTTGGAGATCTCAACAGATTTAATGGGCATCGCTCCCCTACAGGGTGGGTCTTCAGTGGTACTAGGTATGAACTGATGACACGCCGGCCACGAGACAGTTACCTTGACCAATAGGCTACCGCGGCCACATGCTTTCGTCAAAACAATTATTTTTTAAATCACTCTATTAAACATTTATATGTACCTTAATTTTTAAAGGTAAAAAATATTTAAATCTGACTTGATAATGTTATATTAAAAATTATTTTTTGAAAAAAAATAAAGTAACTTGAGCATATTTTTAATTTTTGTCTAACTCCTTCAATCATTCTGAGAAATGTGTAGAATTCTTTCCGCAAAATCATATAAGTTATAGCTGTTCATTCTAATAATGTCAATAAAATTTCTAATTTATTTTTATAAATTTTAAGGCATGATAAAATAAAAAAAAAAAAAAAAAAACCCGACAAATCAAACAACGCGAACAAAAACTTCAAAAGCCTTAATTGTTTCCTCCAATATACATGCTTATAATTCTTACTATCCTTGCCCCCCCCCCAATTAATGCTCCGAATAAAAGCAAGTTAAAAGAATTAAATTTTGTAAGTAATCTTTTCTTTATTATTTGAAAAAAAGAAAGAAAAAAAGTGGAGAAAAGCATTAAAACAAGAAAGAAGAAAATAAACGATTTCATTAACACCTTATGTTCGACATCAGCAAAACAGATCGCGTTCTGTTGCTCCCTGGTAACATACTATTGTTCGAAATAGGTCTTTTGGGAAAACACACGCGCTATAAATGCTGTGATGAGCAAACGTAATTATTTGATATACTTTTCTAGAAGGTTATTTCCCCCCTTCCCTTGTGACCTGGATTGGAAGTTATTTCTAACATAAAACACTAAGACATGAAGGTTTTTTTCCTTATACTTAAACTTCATTTTTGTAATGTTTTATATACTAGAATGCGAAACATTTAACGTTCCATTCTCTTGATTTAAACCAGTTCCGTGTATAAGTTGCAGTCCAACAGTTTCTGAAGTGATTTATTTTCATTACATTATATCGCTGTATAATGCATTTAATCTTATGGTATAGAATTTTGATATTTTGATAATGATAATTAAGATACTTTAGAATAAGTTTTATTACACTGAAATTTTCGTAATTTTTTTTTTCAAAATTAATAGCAGTGCTTTTTAAGAAACTCGTATGGATATAAGATTTTATGTGATAGTTCTAACGTAAAAGGACTAAGACCAAATAGAAACTATTTATGTAAAATCTTTTTTTGTTGACTAATATGCGGTTTCCTGCAATTTTCCATTAATGTTACATATATGTTTGATTATATAATTACTTGTATATTATTCTTATATGTATTTAGAGAGAGAGAGATAAATACATAGCAATTTCTTTTCTTATGATGATAATTTATAAATACCTGTCACAAAAACTAATCTTTTTAAGTAATTATTTTTGACAAAAAAAAGGAAATAAAAAGGAGTTTTTTGCTCAACTTCCTGCCTCTCTTCTCCCCCCCCCCTCCCTCCAAAAAAATAAATTTAAGATGATTGTAAAATAAATACTTTATAAAATAACAGCTAGAGAATTAGTTCCGAAAGAAAATCGCTTTAAAGTGCCTGATTTATTTTTCTTTTATTGAATTATACGCAAAAAGTCTTTCAAAGGATTTTTTAAAAAAATTCCCTCACACACAAAACACACAAATTATGATTTTTAAATACTGTTTTAAACTATCTCTTGGTCTAATAATTAAAAAAAAAACTTAAGTATAAACTATAATTTCGTTGATATTGAACGTTTATATAAATACATGTGTGTGTATGACTCACTTTTAACCCAAAATTTCAGTATTCCTTTATAGTTTTACAATAGGATAAAATTAGCAAACGATTTCATTTTAAGTAAAATTAATTTTTAGCAAATGTTTGCAGTTAATATATTTTTAGTATTCCATTTCTTAAAAATTTTAAATAATTGTAACATCAAAGGATATTATTTATTTTATTTGTATCAATCGACATATTTTTTTTTTTTTTTTTTTTGCCACATTCTAAAAGGATAAATGTGATGTGTATTCTTAGATGAAGAACAATTAAACGAAATAGATCACATTTAATATTAATAGATTGGTATGTCTTAGCTCAATATTATTTTTTGACTGTTTTTCTCTGTCAAATGATTTCAATAACGCTAC
>BMAV01000798.1:237878-253980 GCA_019973955.1 Trichonephila inaurata madagascariensis
GTAGTCGGATACCTTAAACTCTTTTCCTGCTAATTAAAGAATTTACGTTGTTCTTTTTGAAAAAAAAAAATTAACAGGCAAATAATGAGTAGAGGCAAAGATGATATGTATAACTATGTTCAAAATATCTCTTAAAAAAGGGAGTAACATTTTTAAGTAGAAAATTTCTTTTTATCGGTGTATTTACAAATCAACTTTTTAAAATTGCTTTCCTAATTGATTGAATTTAATATTTTTATGATTTATACATTTTTTTTATTTGATTTAACTAGATTTATCACTGAATTTTTTCCACCTGAAGTTTGTTCAGATGCTGGTAATATGTTCCATTTTGTATGCTACAAAAAAATTTACAGATATTTTTTTTTTGTTATTAACAGAAAGATTTATCTAAAGAATATTCTACATCTTATTTGTATGCAAAATATTTAATTGCCACAGAGTTAATACGATAAGCAAAAATAATATTAGAGTTTTAAACGTATTTTCTGCAAAATATATGCTCATTTTCGTATAAAGATTTTGATCAAATTTTATACTTTTAATATGTAATGATTGAGGTTTAAATATTATTAGTTATCATTATTTCACTTTATTTACTCTAGGTTATTTTAACAAATAACTTTTATAAAGTTGTTTATGAATGATTAACGGTTCAGAAACTATTATTAATTTCCTTTGAAAAAATATTCTTAAAATGATATTTTTTTTATTTTATTTTTTCTTTCTTTCTTTTTTTTATTCTTTCTTTATTTTTAAACTGATTTCAAGATAAAATTATCCTTCTTTGACAGAATGCGCCACGTAAATATTTTTTTTATAAAACTTAGGCGAAGAAAAATATCAAAGGAAATAACTATATATAACAACCGGATAATTTTAATCAGATGTTTAGCACACATGCTTCCTCTGTTAGTACTGGCAAATACAACTAAATAAAAAATTTTATGTTTTATTCATTATAAATGGATTTTCTTTGAAATTGACGTCAAATAAAATCTCACAATTAAAATGTTCTCAATTAAAATACATGAAACAGAATTCTTATGCTTGAAAGAAAATTATGTGTTCGCATTTTTATCAAAATTATGAAAGAAAGAATATATATATATATAATTTTTTTTATCTTAGTGTTTATATATGACTTTTCCCTATAATATTAAAACAACCATATTTTGCGTAATAAATGCAAATGAAAAAAAAAAAGGAAAAAAAAAGGAAAAAAAAAGAAAAAAAAGAGTGTTTATCAAAACTATTCAAAAAGAATTTCTTTTATTTTTAAAATTATTTTATTATTTATTTTTAATTCATTCAAATTCTCGTTTAAAAACTCTGACCTCTTTTACTAACATTTCTTAAAACATACCTTTATTTATCATTTTAACTCTCGTAAAGCAAATAAGTGGATTAAATATTTTAAGATTTTTACTGCCTCAAAGTTATGTACTAATATTATTTGAAAATTTAAATTCTGGAACATAAAGTAAATGTTTGATGCTAACAAGATCCTTGAATGTTAGCTGCGTTTTCAATGATTACCTTAAATATTTTATCATTAAATTTTATTTGATGATATAATATTCGGTACATTTAAAACAAATCTCAAATTATGTTTTCCTCAAAAACCTGTTTACCACTGGCATAGAGATAGTCCTGAGTGGGACTGGTATCAAAATTTCTGGGGGCCCCTTTTTTGAAGCCCCTTGATGATTAAGGATATTTTTCTTACACATGTTGAGGCCCCTGAAGCTTGGGGGCCCCGTATCATTAAAGCGGTTGATACGGCAGTAGCTACGCCCCTGCTGCTTACGCACAGAATGCTGAAAATACGGCGTATCTTTTTAATTATAACAAAAATATATTGTTTAGTTAATAAAAAATAATAAAACTCGCGGATTACTAATAATTAATCCCGTAGTTAAAGAAAATGATTCCTTAAGTAATTTAAGTTGAGCAAAAAAGTAAAAATCTGATATTTTTCACAGAGGATAAATTTATTCTTAATACAAAAAATGCATGTAAGACAAATTGTTTTTTTACTATGATTTGACAATACTTCTTCTTATGTTGGAGCCTAATTTTAAAATTTCATTTCATATTGAAGCATTATTACACTTTTAAGTACTGCATTTTTTTTTTCGTCTTTGAATACCGGTGTTTAAATTTCTAATTTGTAACCTTACGATAAAAATGGTTTTAACGATTAAAAATATGCTAAATAACTTCATATAAATAGTAATCTTATTAAAACTTCTGAATTCTATTTTTTTTTAATTCCTACTAATAGTTCACTTTCTCCCTATATGTATATGTATATATACATATTTAATTTCTCATATATTCTTCCTAAAATCTTATGTCTGGTTATCTTGTAATTTCATTTTTTTTAGTTTTGTTTCTTGAGTATTCATCTCTATTTAGTAGAGAGTTTTGACTTTATATATGCATATATCTTGTTCAAATTTTAAATTGTTAATAAAATATTTTCTATTCATCCATTCAAGTTCAAATACAATTTTTAAACTTGTTGTGGATGACACTTGATATTAATACAGTTTTTTCAAATATTAATTCAATAATTAAATTAAAAAATGAATAAATAATAACAAACAAAAATAACAGTCCAACAGCATATATAGAAAAGAAAATCGTTCGTTGTGTCCCAGTAGTGCAATGGATAGTGCGTTGGGCTTCTAATCCAAAGGTCGTGGGTTCGAATCCCTCCTGGGATGTCCTAATTTCTGAGAATGTGTTTTCTTTTATACTATACTATCTTATTAGAATAATTAAATTTAATTATATAATCAATAAAAAAATATAGTAACAAACAAACAAAATAGTCCAACACGCTATATAGAAAGGAAAATAGCTTTCTATTTTGTCACTTAATTGTGTGATTCTGTCATATGTATATACATATTTATATCAATTGTAACTATTTAATAAAGAGTAACTAAAATAAAATTTTTCTTTGTTGACCCAAGAAGGAGAATTGAGTTAATTTTATTTTATATTACTTGTTACTATGTAACTTTATCTGTTGTTTAATATTTCTTTTCATAAATAACTCTTTAATTAATTAAATTTATTCTTAATCATAAATCTAAATTTTATGACTGCGAATAAGTTTTGCCCATTTCGACACAAAATGCGCTTAATTAGACTAATTATTTTCCTGAAACCCAGTCTCTCACGAGTCAGAGATGTTAAGTATTCCATAAAATAAGGATAAACTTAGACTCCAAAAAAATCAATTAAACTCGATTTTCGCAAGATTCATGTTCCTATATCTAGTATCTTTACGAACTAAATTAAGCTTATGGGAAGGTACCAAGCCCCACGTTGTTCGAAATGCATGACAATAAATTAACTTAGCTCCTTTATAATGAACTAATTATCATCGCCGACGGATTAGAGCCGTCGACGGATTCCTAATTAATGAGTTGGAACAGGCAGAATTCGCCTTTAATTTATGCAACTCCGAGTAGCGATTAAACTAAATTAAGGGCGAAGTTTCAGTTTACTCTTATCAGTTCACTCGAGCTATGAGCAGAAGTAGTTTTAATTCGACTCTGAGGCTGATATTCCCCTTTGAGTAGCAGGAGCCCTGTTTTTGAATTATTCAGTTTGTCATTAACCATGGGAGCGTCGTTATCTTCGGGAGTGATAAGAGAGCTTTGGTGATAAGATTTGTCGGCTCTGAATGTTTTATCAAATACTGTAGGGAGATTCAGTTTTCGGGTTTGACGAAATAAGGATTTTTACCCTCGTTCAATTTGCAATAAAAGGGAACCTGCCTCCAAGAGCTTTCCTTTATGGCTCTTTTCCCCAAAGAAAACAAAAGCTTTCTTTAGTTGAAGAAATGGAGCTTTGTGTGTGTGTGCCTCAAGAGTTTTGGGAAAGAGCCAAAACGAAATAATCTCGGATAATTCAAGTTGAGGAAATTTATCTTCGACTCGCTCACCGTATAAATTAAGGAAATTGGTTTTTCTCAATTATTTATTTTTGAAAACAGCTATTTATATTGTCAAAAAGAAAACTTGTTTTAAAACAATCATCGGCAGCAGTACTTAAATAATTAGTTTACAAACTCCATTTATATGATGTATTTGTATTTTTATGTAACTTTAAAAGTAAAGCTTTTGCTCTAAAATGATATTTGATCCAGTAAATGTTTTATATTCTGAATTACTTTTTAAGAATTTTCATTAACACTAGAAAGACTGAAATTTAGTATATACCTATAGTGCACAAAAACAGTCAAAATGACTGCATTGTGAAAGAATGATTAATGTCTAAAGGAATTTGTTTAAAATTACCTTTTAATATTTTTTTTATATTATTTACAGTCATATAACAAGTTATTAGTAAATATTAACAATAGAAAAAAGTTTACTTCACTTAGAAAAAAAATATATTCTAACAAATTCTAAGAAATTGTGCATTACATATGTAATCGTTTTTCTAATTGAAATTAAAAAGCAGTCAAAATGACTTCCTTGGGCAATCTAGTGTTAAAAGTTTCTAGAAGTGTAAGCAAACACATATGAGAATAAAATTTGAAACATGTTTTCCTACGTACAAAAAAAAAAAAAAATTAAATAATTTTTTTCAAAACAGCTAACAATAAAAGTTCCAACTCATAAAGTCCTAAAAGAGGACGTAATAAAAATATTATAAAATAGCTTTAAATTAAATAGTCAAAATTACTAAAATTATTCGATATAAGTATAAACCTTAATTTTAAACAAAATCATTTGGAAAAGTATTATATGAACAAGTTTATACAACTAATAATCCTCAAATCTCTGTTTGTCATTTATGGAATTCAAAAGTGATAGAATCAAGTTGTTATTTTATCAGTGTCAATCACTGCGTAAATCAAAACTCTAATTCATAAGTAATTATTTTTTCTTGAAAAAAATTCATCTACTATATGTTGGTATTAGAAAAAAAAAATACTTATTACATGTTAGTGTTAATTTTCAATTTTCACAGTGTAGGTGTATAAGCCAGTGGCGCACACAAAGGAGGTGTCCCAGGGTTCCGGACACCCCCATAGCCCTTGATTTTATTTTCGATTGGTTATAATCCTATGAATATATTACGTAAAATTTAATTATGTATTTGTTATTAATATAATTAATTTTATTAATTAATACTAATTATTTATTCAATACTTAATTTTGTATTGTTTTTGTTCCTGAAAATCGACAAAATCAAAAGAATATGTTGGGCGGCGTATCGGAACATAATACCAAAATGGTGGACTTTCGACCCTGGACAACCCCTTGAAAAAATTTTGTGTGCGCTACTGGTGTAAGCCAATATATACATATATATTACTCATTTTTCTTTTATTTCAAAATATGTATAAAACAACAGCTTGTGATATTAAAAGATAGAAATCTGCAACACCAATCGAATAATGTTAAAAATAAAGATATAAATACGACATAATTATATTTTATACCGAATTTAACATATAAATATAAAGCATAGTGCCTTTATTAATTATAAAATGCTTAGATACATTAATAACAATAAGATTATGTCAAACATGTTTCTCAATAGAATAGATACTTCGAATTGTGTTACTTTAATGTTTCAAATATTTAAAATATTTTGTAATGAATGTTTGTAAATTCAGCTATTTAAATACTTGATGTTTGCATCTAGAATTAATTGCTTGCAATATAATTTCATTTATTGCTATGAATGTTTTTGATTAAATAGAGCAACGTCCTAAGTCAATTTAAGTAAAATTTGCTTATTTTCGTAGAATGATTAGCTTATTTTTGTTATTGATTTTAAGCCATACAATAAAATTATATTCGAAAGCAAATGAATGGAAGCTTCAGATACTTTTTAATCTTCATAGAATGATTTAGACAGTAAAATGTTATTTATATTATTTATTTTATAAGAAAACATTTTCGACCGTAATACGAATTGATAAATTAATCTCAGATCTATATTTTAATAGATAATTTCAAAAATACATTTTCTTTTTAATGATAAGGACTGAATACTTTTAAGAAACTTAGTTGCTTACTAATAATACCTTTCTGAGAGAAATTTTAATGGAAAAGATCCTTATATTATCGTTAAAAATAGAATCAAACTGGGATTCCCAGTTACTCCACGAATTTCTGACTCTAGTATGCTACAATTTTTAATCAAATAGTGGAAATATAGCAGGAAATCCATCGTTACTTTTAGGAAATAAGGTTTTAAAAGAAATATTCTTAGTGTATAGAATATTATATACACGGCGTTTCTGAATGACATGAGACAATGAACAGTATTCACTAATTACTAATACAGAAATAACTTAGAGAAATTGGGCTGTCTTTTTCAAACATTTGTGAATTACAATTCTTTTTTTTTTATGGTTTCGTTTTTATTTTAGTTTCCTAACATTTGTAAGCCTTTAATTTCGCAACTCAAACCAATCCTTGGGGGAATTTTATGAATTTTTCATCTCAATTATTATATTTAAATTAAAGCTATTTTGATTGGAATCTAAGCATACGTTATAAGTATTTTAATATATTTATTGATCACTAAGTTAACTTGTTTGAGAACACACACACACACATATATATATATATATATATATATATATATATATGACATGTTCCAAGTCAACACCAAACTTTTTTAAAAACGCTTTTATTCAGCGAGCAATCTACACTTCTGTCGCTGAGAGAAAAGAGACGCCCAAGTGAAAATTTAAGTGGCTTTACCACTTATGTCCAGATGTGTTAAGTACCTCTTTCTAGTTATGAGTTATACTTGAAAGTTAATGCTGAAACTTGGTACTATAAAAAAATAATGATCTGGGATTAGAAGCGTTCTGTTTAGACCATCTGTTCGGAGAAATAATTGGGTGTTTAATTTAAGAATTGAAGATGTAATGGAAAATAAAAGTTAAGTGCTATATAGGGAATTTAATTCTAAATCTACTTTAATTATCCTTACACACACACACACAAAAACAAAAAAACACACACACACACACACACATACACACACACACATATATATATATATATATATACTGTGCGGTCCAAATTGTGGACACTTTTGGAAAGTTTTATGTTTTTTAAATCTGTATGCTTGTAAAAAATGTTGTTTCAAACAATGCAAAGTCGTATATATTATTTTAAAGGGAATTTAATACTGAATTTGATACAAAAACAAAATATAAATATTTGTAATGCAAAAAAAAAGTTAGGCTGCAATAACTATCGATAAGCATTAAATACAGTGGGTTATCAGTAATTAGTAGGGTAGACTTTATTTCTTAATACAGCATCACATCAATGTTTCATTGAGCTGATATATATATATATATATATATATATGTGTGTGTGTGTGTGTGTGTGTATGTAGGCGTCTTCGAAACAGTTTGCTCTTCTACACACATATCTTGACAGCAATTTTGAATTAAGTTTCTTGATTTTTTTGAAAAAGATCCATAAAATTCCATAAAGTATTTTAGTTCCGAAACTTTTTGTGATAAATTTCACTAACAATTTGTGAAAGAGAGAGATGTCAAATATTTTATATTTTTTTAGCAATCAATATAGTCATAAAACTTGTATAATGAAGTAGAGAGTCCTTTTTGTAAATACTTTCAGACAGAAAATCTGACTAGACACAAAATTTAAGGGGGGGGGGGAAGGCTTAATTTTTCCAACCCACTTAGTAAAATATCAAAGGCCCACACCCCCTCTATCTTATCTCCCTTTCCCTTTCAAGATCCACAGAAGACGTCATTGGCTGAAGCAGAATTCGATCAGCGAATGAAAAGGATTATTACATTGGGTACACAGAGGACCAAGAATATCCATAAAATGTTTCATTACTTTACGAATTTCGGTTTCCACACGAATGCATGAATATTTATTAACCTTTAGAGCAAAGAGCGCTTTCACAAAAGTGATGGGTTTTAACTTAGAAAAGATCGTAAACTTAAATAGCTATGCTTTACTTTGGACAGAAATATATACACTTAAAAAGAAAAAACCCACACACACAAAGAAAGGCGAAGAAAGAAATGTGTACACGAAAAAAAAAGAAAAAGAAACACTCTCATATAAATGTATTGATCTGTATGTGTGTGTCTATCTATGAGAGTGTTTCGTTTGCTTTTCCTCCTGAGTGCACCATTCCCCAAAGCTATTTTATTTTTTGCGACTTTTGGGTCGTTTTTCAGCATGAGAGGATTTTTTTTTCTCCAACCCTCATCTATCTAATGAGAGCTCATGGCTTTTTATTACCGTTTATTGGTCTCAATAAATGACAAACCCTCCCAGAACGAAACAGAAAGCTTGCTGCAGATTTTCCTCTGTATCGAAGCCGCCTACACACATAAAGACATTTCCTTAACTTTTAATTTTTTTTTTTCCTTCACATTTTGGAAAAGCCAAGAATTTATTACATTATGGTAAATGCTATTTCAAATAAAGAGAATCCTGTAAATATTCAGAATCAAATTAGATTTTGCTTGCAACAGTAAGAAAAAGCAATTTAATGAAAAAGGAGAAATACATGGAGATGTGTGTATATGTATTTTTCTTTCAATTCATACAATTATATTTCACTCTCTCCCTATATATATTTATTTATATATACAGTGCCGGTTTATCCACTGGGAGCTTGGGGTGGGTGCCGAGGGGCCCTGAACCCAGATAAGCTGGACTTAACAAGATTTTCTGGTAATAAATTTCGATTCTCTAGTGCTAAGAGAACCTGTAGATCTTCTGCGCCTAGGGCCTGAAATGAGCCTAAATTGGCACTGTATATATATCTTGTTCAAATTTTCAATCGTTTATAAAATACTTTCTATTCATCCATTCAAGTTCAAATACATTTTTTCAATCTTGTAGTGGACGACACTTGATGTTAATCCAATTTTTTCAAATATTTACTCATTAATTAAATTAAAAAATGAATAAAAATAATAGTCCAACAGCATATATGGAAAGGAAAATCGTCGTTGTGTCTCAGTAGCGCAATAGATAGCGCGTTGGACTTCTAATCGAAAGGTCCTGGGATGACCTAATTTCAGAGAGTGTGATTTCTTTTTACTATACTATTTTATAAGAATAATTAAATTTAATTGATGAATAAATAGTAACAAGCAAACAAAAATAATCCAACATCCTATATAGAAAGGAAAATTGCTTTCTATTTTGTCACTTAATAGTGTGATTCTGTCATATGTAGATACATATTTATATTAATTGTAATTATTTAATAAAAAGTTAATAAAATAAAATTTTTCTCTGTTGACATAAGTAGGAATTAACTTATTTATTTTTTTTATATTACTTTTTTTCCTGCACTTGGATTATTATAGAATATGATTACAATTTAAAGGCTCGTTCAATTCTCAACATAAGGTCTTTAATTTGTGTTGTTTTTGTTGGAAAAGCTCATACATATATAATGAAAAACTGGCATGTAATACCCTTCATTATATCATAAGGCACAGTTATACGAATATTCAAATTAATATTATCTTACAAATCATAACTTTTTTATTATTATTTCCTTGTACCGTAAATCTTTATTCTAAAATGGAATTTCATAGCATTATTATTATGTCTTCTTTGAACATTAGTATTTCTTACAAAAAATTAGTATAGCAATCATTTTATCACTTAACTTTTTGTAAGGTTTTCTGCAAGTATAATTCACAATTAAGTCTAATATATAATTAAATAAATAATAATAAAAATTATGTTTTACTGTATTTTACGTTGAAAATAATTTTCATAGTTTTATCCTCTTATTTAGTCTTTTTTGTCTGAGATTTTCTTAGAATATTTTTCCGTATAAATGTATATCAATGGAAAGAAAATATAGGCCTTATATCTGTTAAACAATGTTTCATAGAAATATTTGTTTTAACTTATGTAACTCTTCCTGCAAAATAACTATAAATAAGAGATAAATAAATGTTTGTTTAATGAACTGGATTCCGAGTACTAATACATACTAATAAGCTACAGTTCACAAACTGTAAATTTTCAAAGATGTAAGTTAAAGATTAGATTCACAAAAACATCTAAGTGAAAGAGTATATATTTATCATAGCAAGTTGAAAAATACTATAAATCTACCTTAAATTTTTAAGCTGAAATGCATTGTAATTTTTTTTCCATATGATTTTTATGTTCGAATATTACTGTAAAGGCTGTAATACTTCAAGTGCATTTTTTTAAAAAAAAATTCTTTCAAATGTAAAGAGCTTAAAAATATTTGTCACTATTTTACATGAAAATAATGGGATAAGATGTGATTTGAAAGATAGTACACAAAAAGATTCCCAATTAAAAGAAAGTAAATAAAAAGATCCCCAATTAAAAGAAAGTAAATAAAAAGATTCATAATTAAAAGAAAGAATTTGCTTAAAAAAATTTTCTTTTTGTTTAACAATTGTTATGAAATTCTGTGAATTATTTTTAATTCCTTTCAATTTTAAACTCATTTATTTTTTATAAAGATTCCTCGGCGCTTGACCGTGGTATGAAATTAAGAGATTCGTCACTAATAGCCCTTGTGTTACTTCACAATGAAACATAAATTAAAATCAAATCAAATCTTCCTAAAGATCAATAAAATCAATATAACAGAAGCATTTTTTTTATTCTCTCTTTTAGAATTTTTTTATTTTCTCTTTTAAATTTTCTTCTTTTTTTAGAATTTCTTCCTTTTTTAATTTTCTTTTTTAGAATTTCTTCTTTTTTTATTTTCTTTTTTAGAATTTCTTCTTTTTTATTTTCTTTTTTTACAATTTCTTCCTTTTTATTTTCTTTATTAAATTTTTTTCTTTTTTCTTTTAGAAAATAAATTTTTTATTCTTAGAATTTATTCTTTTTATTTTCTTTTTTAAAATTTCTTTTTTTTTTAAATTTTTTATTTTTACTTCATTATTTAGGCATGAGGATTAGGCTTCATTGCTTCTTGTTATTTTGAATTTACTCATGACTCAACCCTTTCCAAAATTAATTGAACTAAATTGATCCAATACCGAGAAAATCAAACATTGTATTTTCTAAGAAAGAGAGGTTTCGTGTGTATTTGTGATTTGCAAAGTCAGCGAGCAGTCTGCAATTATAGTTTGAAGCCGTAAACTTTATGAGCATCGATAAATTGGATCGGAGAAGATGAGTTTATTTTATTTTATTTGTTTTATTATCTGACATTATACTAGACATTTTCTTTTTAAGTTCCTTAAACAAAAAAAGGAAGAAATCTTCTAGGAAATTTCTAATTCTCCTTCTTTTTTAAAAATTGGGCTTTTTTTTGGTCCATTAGATATCGTGCACGCAACTTCACACACAATATATTTATTGAATAAAAATCAACGATGTGTGTTAATGTGTAAATGTGATTCCAGAAAAATTACAGATTATATTTAAAACTAACAAAAAAATCTGTGAAATAAAAAATAAATTTTACTATTTTTTCGTAAAAAAAAAAAAAAAGAAACTTTATAAGTATACATTATAAACTGTTGATGGTAAATTGAATAAAAGAAAACTATTTAGAGAGAGAGAGAGAGAAATATATATATGCTTTTAAAGTATTATGATTATTCAATGATATTCAGGTAGATCGAGTTACATTGTTATTTTTTATATTAATATTATTCCTTACGTAAAGTATTTATAAAAAAAACAAAAACCGAAGCGTAAAAATGCATTTAATCTCTTGGTCCCTTTTTAGAATAATTTCCTATAATAATAAACACCGCAAAATATGCAATGTCAAGGCATTTTCTCATTTCTTATTAAGAGGCCCGGAGAACTTTTAACAAGTCATATGCTGAACAATCAATATTTTCATCTGTTTAAATTTATAAGAATTTTGTAAGACAAAAGTGGGGCCCAAGTAATTTTTACTTCTCTCTTTTATTGTGGAAGGGAAATAGACTTAACCTTTTAAAATCTGAATAGTAATTTCTGTCGTTGTTTCTCTTCAACTTATATTGTTTCGAACGCATTTATTAATCAAATTATGTAATGTTATATAAAAAATGTTAAATAAAACTAAAAAAGAATGTTATATAAAAAATGTTAAATAAAACTAAAAAAGAATGTTATATAAAAAACGTTAAATAAAATTAAAAAAGAATGTTATGTAAGAAAATGTTAACTAAAATTAAAAAAGAATGTTATATAAAAAAATGTTAAATAAAATTAAAAAAGAATGTTATGTAAAAAAATGTTAAATAAAACTAAAAAAGAATGTTATACAAAAAAATGTTAAATAAAATTAAAAAAGAATGTTATGTAAAAAAAATGTTTCCTTTTTGCTACTTATTCTCTATACATGTTAGTTTCTTCATTTAAGAGAAGAAAAAAGCTCATTTAAAAAGCGATTAATCAAAAATGTATTGTCAAACGCTGAGCTAAAAACAACAGAAGTACAAGCATAAATACATAAGTTAAGTGATTGGATGCATTTAAAGAATCATCCAGCTCTTTAGATAGTTTGAAAGGTAAAGAAGATTTAATTAAGTTTTGAATATGGTTTCACACGTATTTTTAACGCTTATTCAACAAAATGTCAATAAATGAATTAGTTATATTATAAAATACTAAATTCATTTCTTTGGCACACTAATATCTATTACAGAGGTATGTTATTTACTTTTATTGACTCGGGGGAAAAGAATACAAAAACATTGAGCAGCGATTAAAAACTATCAGGTTCTTTTATAATTAAACATATATATATTTGTTAGAAATTTCCCAATTCATGTGTTAACTAGACATTTTACGTATAAAACTGAAAAACTAAAAGAAAATATAAAAATATACTATTTTTTCTAATTTCATTATCATTTTCCTCATAAATTAACATCGTATTTTTATTGAATAAAAATGAATATGACCTCACATTACACTTGTTACATGATTGTTGCCACAATCATTAACATTTTTCTCTAAACTATTCGAAGGTAGATAATACATAAACAGAGTATGCTAAGCTTACTTCCCAGAAAAATATTATTAAGTAAATTCTTTTCGAAGTATACATATATGAATAAAAAATGTTAATATATGTTACTTCAAATATATCTTACGAGAAAAATAAATCATATGCTTGTAGTCCTTAAATATCACAAATTAAAAATTAGAATAAATTTAGAAAAAAAAAAAAAAAATATTTCGCAATTATACTCAAACTAAGAAACAACGCAAAAAGATTTTAAAGGAAAATCATCGACACAGCTTGCGGCTTTTTAAAACTTGTCCCTCCTCAGTTTCCCAATTGACCAATCAGAAACCAATTCCAAAAATACAGGCTTTTTCAGTAAATTTAAGCAGTCTTTCACTCTTAACTACTACAGAGAACGTCATGTAACATGAACCAAAGCCATAAAACGTTCTTTGAACGACAAGGGTATTAGCGAAAGGATGACTCTAAAATCATTTAAGGAAACAGCTGTAATCGGAGTGGTGTGGTTGTCAATCACAGCGAACGCAGTTGCTCCATTGGTCAAAGTGGGTTGAAGGCCACTGTTCAACCAATTAGCGTGAACCATAGAGGGTGAGCGCGGATTTGCTTGAAAGAAGGGGCAAAGAGGGGTTACAGTTTTTTTTCCCAGTGAACTTAAATGTATTTTTCCCAGTGACATTTAACAAGATTTCCTCTATGCTAAGTTATTTATGACCAAACTACTTTAATAGCAATTGATGTGACTCAGGAATCTGAATACAAGACTGTTGGGGGTAGGGGATTGCAAGTCGGGGTTGACGGGAAGGGGGAAAAAAGTGATATGTAAGACGACAGTTCAAGCAGTATCATCTATTTTTCAAGAACTGAAGGCTAACATATCTTTTGTCATTTAATTGTCGAAGTAGAAAGCGCTGTGTGAGTTCACAACTTATTTTATTTTCATTTCCTGATTAGCAGCATGGCGCCTTGGATTAGGGGGAGGGATTGAGGAGGGATAGAAGTCTGGTAGGGGGTCTTTCCTCCTACTGGCTAAGAGGGATGAGGGATATCGAAAAGGAGCCAGTGAGTCTCGTGTATTCCCCCACTCCCAATCCCTTAAAAATAACAAACTCAATTTCAGTTTTCTAAGTGAAGTATTTCAATTTCAAAAAGTGTATACGTGTTTAACAACATGTGATACATATTCTCACAAGAGAGAGATATTTTATTCAATTTAATTTTAGATTTAGGTCTAAGTAATTTAAACTAAATGTTTTGTAGTTTGTATTGAATAATTTTTTTTATCATTTGTTTGGTTTTAAAGCAGTTTTAAAAAATTTAAGATAAGGTTTTGGTTACTCTTAGGATTGTGTAACACTATATTATAGTGTTTTTTAAGTTATGTTAATGAAAAGTAATAAACTCTTTGAAAAGTCTATCAAAATAAATTTTCAAAGGAAAGTATATATATTTACATGTAGAGAGAAATTCAATCATAAGTCTTTATTAAAAAATAAAATTCGGAGAAATGAAATTTAAAAAAAAATTAATAGTTCGGGTTTTTTTTATTTTTTTTATTCTGAGCATATATAGGAAATAAATTTAATGATACATTTAATATCAGTTTACTGGAATTTTATTCTCTTTTTTGTTATTTTTTAACATGAAAGGGAACTATTAATAAACTACCCATATATTCGAATTATGGGATCATTAATCATGCAATTTCGAAACAATTATGTTATCCTACGAATATTACTAAATAATTTGTGGAATTTTTGAATTTTTTCCTAGGCAATCAGTAGTAATTAATTTTAATTAAATTACATTTTTAGACTTATTTTTAGATCATGCCGCTTGCTAATCAACTTCAGTATTTTCGAACTAATTTTTATCGAATAAACTTACTCCTTTATGTACTACCTTTCAACCATTCATATTACCTTGCTTTTCACCATAGACTGCGTTAAGCCATTGATTGCAGATGGCTTACGTCCCGAAAATAAGAGCTGAATACTTTCTGCAATTAATTAGCTAACATTGTTTACATGTTGTCCTCAGAAACACTCGTTTTATTTATTTTACAAACAAAATTATGCAAAGTAAAACATGCACAAGATTCTTTTTCACCATCTTTGAAGTATGTTTTGTTTCTTTTTAAATAAAAAAAATGTAGTTAAATATATCAGCATAAAAACATGCTTAATATAGTAATAAATGAAGTTTGTATTAAATTTTATAATGTATATATATATGTGTAATAGTTCCCTCTAACATACTTTTAATTAACTCTTTTTAATGATCTATAAATAATCTTTAATTCTTAGGTTTAAAATAAAACATTGTAATCTTAATCGTAATCGGTTAAACCTAAATCCTAGCCCGCGCATTCTAGCCAATCAGAAATACTTTTACGTAATAGTCACGCGCTTGTGCACTGTTGGTATATGAACACCAAAATCTGATGTGATCGCGCTCTCTCTCTGCTTGCCGCCATCACGTAAGATTGTAAATACTTGCTGCTTATTTGTCTTTGTGTTGTGTCCTCCAAAATGCCGCTGTCTATTCAATATCTTAAAATGTAACGTAATTGTGCTTTAATCTGCTGATGTGTGCCTATAATAAAGGAGGTAAAGCTATTCTGAAGACGTCATTACTAAATCAAAATTGATGAGCTTCCACTCCGGCCAACACTACTTCAATCTATTACATATATATATATATAATAAAAGAAATGTTGGATACATAGCTTAGATATTCAACAAATCAGAGAAAGCTTAAATCTGAAATAGTGAATCAAAAACAAGAAAAAAACATGAAGAAAAGTCAGTCGGCCTAAAGGGAAAACTATTATGTTTTCTAAAATATCTCTGACTTATATATAGGGCAGTGAAGTAGGGCTCAACTTGCTTTTTAGGATAAATAGTTACTAAAAGTGCAAACTTAATGATTGAATATTTGTTTGTGTTAAGCAAGTAGTTTATTTTTACGTAGGAAAAAATGCTTTATTTTCTCTTCAACGAAGGGAAATGAATCAACATACGGTTAAATGGTAACTTGTGGTGTTAATAAAAAATGAAGACAAACGAAATTTTGAAGCATGTATATGTGTGTGTGTAACCCTAACCTTCTTTTTTTT
>BMAV01000798.1:254380-271290 GCA_019973955.1 Trichonephila inaurata madagascariensis
TGATATTACGTTGGGAATTTTTCTAATTTAAAATGATATAGTCCCATCCACATTCTATCCAATGAACTTGAGCTATGCACTGATTCACAAAGACAGTCCTTTGTATGGAATTAGAAAGAATTAAAATCCTTTTCGCGAATTAAGAGAACTTACTACCTTGAATAAATTACTTTTCTTATCAGATGCTAAAGGCGGGATATGAATATTAACTGTCTAAAAGAGGAGAGAACTAGCTCATGAAAATAAGTATTAGTGGCAAAGTTACATAGCGGATTCTAATGAGTGACGATGCAACATAATCTACGTATAATTTATTATTTTTATTCGCTGATAAAAATGATTGTCGTGAAGACATATTGCTTAACGAAAAACTCAAAAGTTTAAAGAGAAGAAAAATTTTTTCATTTATGTATTCAATACTATATGTCTATATGTACAGAAATAGAAGAAATATTTTTGTTTTATTAAGTTCGATCAATACGTGAATTCTGTTGGATATTTTTTTTAAATATATATATATCGTAAGTGATAATAATATACCGTATTTACTCAAATCTAAGCCGAACTTTTTTTCCAATGTAAAAGCTACTGAAAATCGGGTGCGGCTTAGAATCGAAGGGGAAAAATTCGTTGGATGGGGCAATTAAAGCAATTCCAGGTTCATGTATATATTTAAAAGTTTATAATATTGGTATAATAATTTATTATACATTTCTTGTTAGTTCTCATTTTAAATTTGTTTTAATTTCGTAAAATTGGATACCCCGAAAAACCATTTTATACCATTTTTCATAAGAACTTGGTGAGAACTTTGGGTGCGGCTTAGAATCGATGGCGGCTTAGATTCGAATAAAAATGGCATTTTTAATATATATATTTCTAATGTATATTATGTTTTGAACTCATATCGGATAAAAACGTGATTAATATATGAGTGCAGAGCATGAATTAGAGCAAAAGAGTCCTTCTTAAGTAATTTAAATGGAACTATTAAAAATTTAATACATTCTTTATTTATAAAGTGAAAAAACTTAATTAATTTAAGAAACATGAACAGGACTGTATATCGCATTTTAGGAGCGTTTTATAAAATTCAAACTCGCATCATAATTAAATATGACACTGACTTCAATTCGTTATGATATATTACAATATCAGACTATGATGAAACTATATTTTATACATTCAATTATTAATTTTCGATATCGATACCAAGCTGGATCGTTGTTTTCTTCTCAATCCTGAAAAATGTTGGATTGTATTTTTTTTAACATTATTTAAAAAAAAAATGTGTGCATATTTATAATTCTCTTTAAGCGTAATTGATTTTATCCAATATTTAAGAAAATACGACATTACAAGGAGAAAAACATCAAGTTAAAACACGAAATGAATAACAGTCGTGAGTGTAATACCAAACCATTTCTCATCACTTTTGTATCATTCCATCAAAGAGGAATCTCTCTCTCTTTTGTTCAAATCAGATTATCACAAATCTTTATTTCAATACATACCATTTTCTTTTATAGAAGTTATTGTATTACTTATCTTAGTTACCTTATCTGAGCTAACATGAAAGATCGTTCCTCACTCTCTGTAATAACACATTATTGATGACTCAAGATTTAATCGGAAGGAAATCTTGTGTACGATATTGTTTGCGGTGTTTCAAATGCTAGGGATTACAACCTCCCCCAACACTTCTGTTGAGAATAGACGTTAAAAGATGATAAGGTTAGCTATAAAATCTACTCCTATAACGCCCAACAATCACCTCAGGCTTCGCTTCATCTATGGGAAGGGATGAAAAAGAATCCCCAGCGCTGCAGGTGATCACAGATCCTGAATCCTGTAATGGATCTGTACCGCGGAGCCATAATTTTCCAAATGACTGAGAACCATGTGAACCTAGGGAACTTATTTATTTCTTTTACTTTTCTGGCGTTCTTTTAGTTGTCATTTTTTTCTCTTTGCTTAAATCATTTGATCGTCAAAAAATATCTTTCCCATGTTTGGGAAAGTTCTTTGAGAGTTTCCGAAAGGGTATAATTTAACATAATAAAAAAAGGTACACATGAAATGTAAACGGATTTAGTTAAAAAAAGAAATCTAAGGTTTTCAAATATGTTTTGTTGAATTAGTGGTGAAAAATTAATAGGCATCCATATATTGGAATATTTTTTAAAACATAATAATAATAATAATAATACACATAAGAAATGATGAACAAATTATATATCCCACATAACAGAGAAAAGCGAAATTTTGAAACTGAAAACCAAAAACAGCAAACCAATAAATATATGTAAAGAAAAAAAAAGTCGATTGACCAACATGTAAAAATATTATATTTTCTAAAGCTATCTCTGACTTAGGACAGTGAAGTGGGGGTAAAGCTTGCTTGCTTTAAAAGGTATATATATCCTTTTCTTACTCTCTCTCTCTCTCTTTCTCATTCTATTTTACAATAATGAAAACATTAAGGAACTAAATTAGAATAGGATATTCCTCGTTAATAAATATATAAATAACATTATATTATTTTTCAAAGTTATTAAATTAACTCATAATGAAATCGAATATGATAAACCTGAATGCAGCTTTATAAGATTATCTTTTGATTTTATATGCATAAAAACATACTTATCCAGCAACAAATTACAAACCTACGAATTTCTTTACAATTTTTATGCTGTGTTATAAAAAAACATTGAATTTTGGTTTAGGATGATTATAAGGTATTTAACGAATAAATACCCTATACTTAATTAATGTGCCATCCTGATTTTCCTTAAATAATTATAAAACGCTGACATAGCGTTTAACTGACCGTTTAGCAAAGATTGCATAAACTATGCGCTCAATAGAAGTTAAAGGGCTTCTTCAGATGCCCGGGAAGTGAATTTACGACAAGCAATTCGGTCAAAGAGGCCTCTTAAAAGGGGCAAGAGGACTCTAATGTTATTGCGTCTCAAGAAAAAAGGAAGCAACATTTTTAGGATGAAAAGTCGGGACCATTTAGTTCCTTCATAGGAAGACCAATCGTGCCAATTTTTATATTATACAGATAAAACATCGTTTAAATTATACATAAGAATCTCTTGAATTCTTTTTCCGCGGTGGATGAAACAAAATATTTAATAAGAACGCGATCTTAATGGTGAAATAATTCTTTCTTAAACAAGTAGGTTATTTTTATATAGAAAAATTATTTTATTTTCTTCAACATAGAGGGAAACGAATTAACATACTCTTAAATGGTAGCATGTGGTGTTCATAAAAAATGAAGACAAATGGATTTTGCGCTATTTATAAGAAAAACTGAATTAAGTTCAGGATATAGTAGTACGAGTCGCTCACTAAAATTGGAGAAAAATCAGCTAATTTGCTCAGCAGGTAACGAAGGCATTTGAAAAAGGCAGGTGAACAATTATTAGAAAGAATCCAACTCATCATGCTTAGCCTAAGCAATCTGCAGACTTCGTTAAGTTTTATGATGGTGTGCTTTATAAGGTGTTTCTACAACATGAAAGCTTCAAATTGTGCAACAGTTTAGTTTAATCAGACAAAGACTCATACAAAAAAGTGGAACAGTGACTAGATATTCGATTTGAAACATTGATATCTCAAATAAAGTTCCTGATGTAATTTAAATTGGCATAAAAATGTAAACAAAAGAAAAAGATCTATTTATAAGAAATAGAAAATTATCCAAATAAAATAACCATTACATAATAGTTCTTTCAGTTATAAAATGAAAGTGTTCATACCATTTTCTCGAAGACAAGACTGAGGATTTAAAATATATATGCAGTAGGACCTTTATACAACGTCGATAAGTCCCGGAAAAAAGTTCGTTATATGGAAAATTCGTTATATAGAGGTTCTTTTTTTAATATACTTTACAGACCACATAAAACAAATTTTAAATTCATAAGCATTACATATTTAAAAAAGTAATTATTCACGCCTTTTTTAAAATTAATATATGTTTATTTTATCTATCGTACCCATCGTAAAAAAGAAAGAATAACTGCAAGGAAAACAAGAAAAAATGTCGAATGTGTCACTGTATTTTCAATATTAAGAAAATTTTATACTATTAAAATAAATGAATTTTAAGTAAATTTTCTAATTTAAAACATACAAGTAATATTAAACATACTTTTTTTATAACTTGAACATGGACACACGGGACTACTCCACTGAGTGTGAAAGGGAATATCAAAGATGTTTCTAGTGAACTGGACAATGGGGGTTAAAGGTTGCACTTTTTAGATGAAACGTTCAGAACTCTAATTGCTCTCGGTGAGTTAGGATCTAATAAAACATGTTCAAGGTTTATGATCACCATAAAATGAGTTAAAGAGAGAATAACGAAATGTTCGGAAATACTTTAAAAATAGGGAGAAAAAAAAAATGAATCACAAAAGAAAAAGTTCCTTATATAGAAAATGCACTTCGCTATAGAGGGGTTATTTTACGAAAAAAATCGTGAAATGTTCAAGGTTCCAGGAAAAAGTTCGCTATATAAAAAAATTCGCAATATAGAGGTTCGTTATATAGAGGTTCGACTGTACATACATATATTGAACACACTGATATTTGCCTTCTTATTTGCACAACACATAGTTTCTTTGATGCTAAGCACTTAGAAATACATAAAAGGATTAACAACCCTTTTATTAGGAAAAATAACAACCTTATTTGTCCTATCTCCATAACGTTAAAAAAGACTAAATTTAAGTAGCATTGTTAAAAAATTGACTGGTCTTACAATCCCCCCCCTTTTTTTTATTTGCGTTTATTGTAGTATTATTACTATAAATTTTAATGAGAGCATTTAAAAAAATTTTGAGTAGTTTTTTTAAAATAAATTCGTATATAAAATAAGAAGGAAAAAACTTCCAAATGATGAAAACTCATGTACGTTTTAACCAGTAAATTCTTCTTTGTGATACACACATTTAAAATCTCTCATTAAAATATTTATTTACATAGTATTAATATGTGTGTTAAGTTTCTAAATACTAATTTGAGTAGAATTTTCAAAAATGTTCCTTTCGTGTTGTAATTTACACTTTTGGGGGGAATTGCGATTTATAATAAACACTTTTACCTATAAGTAACGCATACTAGCTCCATAGTTTGGATTGCTAATATACTTCTAATTTAGTTTGTGTAAAAAATGTATTAGAAGGTGAAAAGTTTTTGCTCATTTTACACAATAAAAATTGAAAAAAAAAAATTTTTTTTTTTCAAGTTTTTTCCTGAAGTAAAATAATTAAACCCTTAAATGCTTTTAGTATTTATTGGATTATTTTGTAAATACTTTGAAGTCATCCCTTAAATACTTTTAGAATCTGATACATGCGTACTTTTTCTTCTAGCGTATACGTTATAAGAAAATGAATGGTACGGGTGAATAAAAAAAAAAGAAACGAGTCTTACAGTAGTCGCATATGATGTGTAACATCTAACATTTTATTTTGGTAAATACGCAATATTAGCTTTTTTCCTGAAAAAAATATGAATCGGGTATGATTGGAAATAATTTTTTATCGAATAAAATTATATCTTTAATGAAAATTGTATTTAATTAACAAAAGGAGTAATGTGCAATATTTTATCAAAAATAATTATTCTTTTTTCAAATGGGGAAGAGCGGAGACAATAGACTTATGATAACTAAAATATGACATATATGCTATGCTTGTGATTTCAAAGTTTTTAAAAACCGTTGAAAAACAGCGTCAATAACAGTACCACTGTTAGCAGTCGAAACATTCTAATTTGTGTTCATTTCGAGCTTGAGTTCATCATTCATAAAAGCTATGAGCGGCTCAGCTTTTGGCAAATTGAAGTTAAAGTTAAAATCACCACTCAAAATCAGGGGAAGCGAGTGATAATTTTTTTAAAAGAGCAGAAACACCTTCGTTATATGGTAAAAGTACAAAATGCAGGAAATCTTTAATTTTTTTAGCCGTTTGATTCGAAGAAATGTATACGACCACCGAAATCACTGTTTGTCCATTTTCAAATAAGCATTCTGCCGCACTTATGTCCCCCAATATCATGATTAACGGATTTTGAGTCAAGCGTTCGAGTGCTTGATGGCTACTAGAGTTGGACCCCCATGCGAGGGTAGCGAAAAGACACAGCTACGCACTCCCATTGGTCAAATCAAGTAGCGAGCTTACGTCACATCCTGTTACACACATCCGTCCCTTTTCACGAAATCACTCCCAACAAATATCCAGCAACCGAGAGGAAAGATGTTACACATCAAAAATATGAAATTATAAAGTCAAAAAATGTATCACAAAATTACAAAAGAATATTAGGAGTGCATGAAAAATTTTGATGTAAACACACATTTATTCCAATAGTCAACTTCTAATAGTAAAATTCTGCAGATGTTTTTAAGAAAACAACTTTGTAACAGTTGAGGCATTTAACTTAGTATCTTGCACCTGGAAAATATAATTGTATATATACAAACACTGAAGGAGGACCTCATTTCTTTGTTAACTCTCATTGCAAAGAAAGGAGAGTCGGGGATCAAGTATCTTATCCTTCCAGAATCCCAAGGGAAAGATCGAAAAACGTTTGAATGAAAATCAATAAACGCATTATTGATTTGGGGAAGGGGTACAACCTTCCTATCTATGGAAGCAATTGTTGGCCCCAAGCGTAAAACACTTTTCTGCCATTCGATCTGAAAGCTCGCTGAAAGATCAGTTACGAGAGCGAACAAAGGGAACAGCTCAAAATTGCGAAAAAAATCGATCGATGCTTTTCTTCAATTGAACTACTAGAAATTGTACTACAAGTACATACAATCACTATCAAGCATCAATTTAATTATTTTTCGATTGATAAGAATTGCATATGCTTACAAAAACTAGTTGAAAATGCAATGTAAAATTTGATAGAACTATGCTTTATTTTTGAATTGAAAATTAATGGGTACATAGTTTTATTGAAAAGCTGCTATATATAAATCTACATTGCAATAATTTTGTATTGCATATCTGAAACATATCAAATGATAATGTAGAAAGATATTTTTTTCCCATAAAACAAAAATCTTCTGCTCCATTGTATTGATCAGAAATTTTTCAGTTGCATTATGTATTGTTTCTTTTGTGGTAAGAACAGAGAACATTGAAAGCCAATCGTAAAAATTATAACGTGCTGTTGAATAAGTTTTTAAGAGAGTTTTGATCTATTTTCTTTATTATAAGAGTGTGTACAATTTCATTAAAGGAGAAAATAAGAATATATATTCATTACTGAAAACGGATTTTTGTGAATTATCAAAATTTTTTACACAAAAATGTTTTCCTTACAGATATGAGATATACTCTACTATATGTACATGGGATTTTTTACTTTCTGTTTGTCAATTAAATAAAAAAAAAATGGCTGTATTTTAATAAAACATATTCATCGGATATATATAATGTTAGGATCTCAAAGCAGAAATGTCTCTCGAAAATAAGTTATGGAATGCTAACAAAATGTATCACAAAGATGCTCGGAAACATGTTAATAATTTCTCCTTATACTAACTCTAATTTATGCATTAAAAGTACTTTGAATGCATTAATATCTGATAAATTAAGAAGAAATAAGACATTGTATTTTGGAAAATATGAGCCTCCATTCTTTTAATATTTTTCTAGTCTGTCTATTTTGGAAAAGTTTCCTTGAGTCTTTGAGAAAATTGTAAGGTGTCTGTGTGAGGAGAATGGAGATGGGGGGGGGGGGGCCCTCCTACACATAACAAAATTGTATTTTTGCTCTTGTATATTTGAAATCGCTTGAATTGACGTAAGTTAGAAAAATCATGAACAGATGTTGCCTAAAAATTGAACTTTTGTGAAGTTAGCCTAAGTGCGGCACACACACATCTTGATATTAAAATTTATTTCTAAATTAAAGTTCATGGATTCGAAATCAGTGAGTGTAAATTAGATTGGGTATATTATTAAAATCAAATGTGCATAGTAAATACAATAAAAATGATTTTTTTCTTCTTTGAATTTATTTAACCCTCTAAGCGGTCTGCACTTTAAGTCTTACCATTCTGGAGATGCTTCAAAAATGCACCGCAGATATTTTTTTGCTTTCAGGTGAGGTTCTCAAAAGCGGTTGAGCCGTATTTTTAAGAATGCGGCTCGGACGCTTTTGGGAATCTTGCTTGAAGGCAGAAAAAACATCTCTGGAATGGTGGAATTTTACGTGCAGACCGCTTGGAGGGTTAATATATATCATCAAAAATTTCAAAATGGACTAAAAAACATCATGAAAAGAATAATGAGATTAGGAAAATTATATTATTAGTTTATAATTAAAAAATTCTTCTGTGATTTATTCGAAAGAGTAAAACTTAAAATTGAAGGGAGTACACGTTTTAAGAACTCCAAAAACAAATACATCATTTAATCAGAACATCTTAAAAAATGTATAAAAAGGTAATCAAAACAAATGATTCAGATTTAGATTAAAACTCAAATTATCATTAATATATATATATAATAGAGTAGAAAGAAAGCAATACCATTTGTGTCAAATTTAATATCTTAGTATTTTAAAGCAAATTTCAACTTCAATAACGAGGAAATTCAATTTTAAATATCAGTAACTCGAATACTTTTAAAAATTTATGAATCAGTTGTGAATTTGTGTTTCTCCTTTCAAACATTTTATATTCATATACAAGAAAATTTAAAAATGTTTCGACTTTAAAGTTTAAAATTAAAATTCTTATTGCATCTTCAACGTCTTTGCACAGAAACAATAAAAAGGAGATTAAATAATAAATGTCAAAATTGTTTTTAAATTCAAAACTCATAATTCACAATAAGTAGAACCTTTAACTGATAAAAGTTATTCTACTTGAATTTGAACGGAAAACAAAGCAATTTTAAATTATTTATTGATAAATCTTGAACACATTCCATGTTCGTTAAATTTAATTTGTATGGTAACATATCTTTTGAACTGTAATTAATTTGCTATTGGGATAATTTTGAATATTATTTCAATCATATATTATTCAAGAAACCCCAATTAAAATATATCTCCTTTTGTTAAGTATAAAATTTTGTAGCGCAGTTAATAGTTAATAAATGTAGTAGAGAAATAGTAAAAGTTACCAGGAACAAATTTACTGCTGCTTAAAGTATAAGTGAAAAACATCATGAAAAGAAAAATTCTACAAATAATTCTTTAAGTTTCTTTTACACCTTTAAGTCATTAAAAATGATGAGAAAGTCGGATTCAACAACACACAATAAAAACAGAAAATCGAAAGTAACCGTTAGTTACTATTTGCTCATTGAAAGAAAAAAAAAGATAAAAGAAACCTTTAATGCAGTCAAAACTATCAAATAACAAAGTAAAATTAAACTTTTATCGTCCTTAATACTCATTTCTTCACTTTCCAGAGATGCCACTAGCAAGTACAAGTAATTAAAAATCTTTATTTATACGCCAATAAATAAGCGGTACTTTAATTAACATTCAGTAAGGGTTATAAAAGCAATCAATTTACTTTTAATCGATCTTTCAATAAATAATGGAGGATCTTAATTTTAACAAAAAAGAAAGAAAGAAATGCTGGAATGTATAACACACATAAATAATGGTGTTTATGATAAGCGGGAATTTTAATATTGTTTTGTAATTCATATCATGTAACAAAAAAAAATTACCCCCCCAGATTTTAAGTTTACTTTTTAAATTTCCTTAGAAAGATTTTGTACGGGTAGATGAAGTTATTTCTTCAGTTTTAATGAAGTTTTTTTGTTTACTGTACTTCTCAAATAATGATATTTTCTCCCCATATTTTAGATTTTTGAGCTTAAACATTTTTTAATCAAAACTTTATAAGGAAAAATTTGACTGAATTGAAAGATGTATATAATATGAAGAGAAAGGTCTTATATAAAGTATACATGTTTACTAAGTTTTTCTCGTAATCTCGAAATATGTGTAGGAATTCTGAATTAAATCGCTTTACATTTTGCTAATCGATATTTGTTGAACGTATCTAGAAATATTAAATATTTAACATTTTGAAATCCATTATTTCATTTCCAGAAACATAGGATCTTAATTTCTGTGTAAATCTAAATTTTTTTTATCAAGTTTGAGACATTTAAAGAAAATCAATTAGCCAAGACACCGTCCCGCTTTAAGATAACACTCTAAGAATTTTTTATTAAAAATGCTGCTTTATAAATAATAATACAACTTTTGAAGTCATCAGTTTTTCTCCCATCTAAATATATCCAGCATTCGAAGAAAATTGAGCTTGTGGTTCAATTTTTTTTAAGGTAAGCAAGTAATTTGGTTCAGTAGACGAATTGAGAACTTAGGAAATGATCAATTAATTTACAGGAACAGTAGTTCGCTTTTCTTCCTCAAGATGGCTCGCCCATCGCTGAAAATGAACAGTTCTCATTTTGATATTTACTTAGCAGTGTAAAATATTTCTTGCGTTAAGCTTTTAGAACTGGATAAACCGGTCAGTGGAACACAATTGCTGCGCTAAAATAAAAACTATGTTAGTGTTTGGGTGTTAGTATCTTTCAACTTTCTTTAAAGAAAAATATAAAGTGTTTAGTTATAAAGATTTATTGCGAATATTAATGAACTGCATCCTATAATAAAAAAAAACTACAATAATTTAAGAAATGCAACCTAAATAAGGTTGTGTAGATGAATGATTTTGTACAGAAAACAATATGTGCTACAAGAATCAGAATGAAAATGTTTGACATCGCATGTTTCAGCTGTAAATGCAAATAACGTAATTTTCCTCCCCCTTCCTTATTTTATTTAAAAAATGTCATAAATTTAAACAATAAGAACATAATGTTTTGCAAAAAGCATTTAGAAAAATATAGCTTTATGAGTGTTTTTTCTTATTAAAAGCATAATAAACAAATATTAAGAACTTTAAAAGGAGCTTTTAATCGTAGTTGCTTAATAGAATTTAAATAATATCAGATAATTTTGAGTTTCTTGAAAAATAGCTCTCTTTTTTTAAAACACGGTAGAAAAGGAAATTCATCTAAGAAACCTTTTTTTTAACATAAAAAAATTCATTACCTTCATTGTGAAATAACTATTAGAGCTAAATTTTGTTTCTTTGGAAATGCAATGAATTTATTTGAAATAATTCTTTTATTCCAAACATATTTCAATTCTAAGGTATGTTTACTAAAATCCTGAAAAATTACTTTATATTTAGCTTTGCAATATCAAAGCTTTTATGAAATATGTATAAAAACATAGTGATTTTTTTTTAAAAAAAATTACAAAAAGTTGCTTAAGTGATTAACTGTTGTCAAGTGACAACTTTAGTTGTAATGCAAATATAAACTTTTCCTAATGTTTTTGAATGTTACAAAAATTACTTCAAATATCATTTCAAAATTTAGAATTAGATCAAGTATGCTTAACCCAATTGAAATTGCTGAATTTTTGAAAACCCAAAGAAAGAGCTCAACTGAACTTAAACCGAAACTGACAAACTTATTTATATCGCTAGATATTCCTAATAATATTTTTCATTATAACATTTTTTGACGTCATTATTATATCTAAGCACCACTTAACTTAAGCGTTATCAATACTTTTAATTTACAGCCATGTATTTAAAGCACATTCCTTACTAATTCAGCCTGATATTTTTAGTGATTATAATTTAATTTTTGATTCAAAAAATTAAATATATATATTTATATATATATATATACACAGCAGAAGAACTCTTAAGCTTCGACGGGAAACTTACTTATAATCCAATTTTTCTATCAATAAAAGGTGGAAATTTATTTTCTGATTTGTAATTAATTGGTATATATTCCGTTATTACCGAAGTCTCACATTTATATTCAGACCTTAAATCATGTAATACTGAATCCATTATCTAGTTACTGTTAATAAGATCAATCGGTTCCTCAGAGTAACTGATATTATCTGTTGTATTTTTAATATTATACTTCCAAAGATCAGCGAAGAGTATAAATCATAGATAGCAAAAATATACGCAGCGGATCAATAACTTAAGCACACAATCTTTTAAGGAGTTATTAAATAAAAAGTTCACATCACACATTGCATCTCAACTTTTCCAGGCCTCGCTTTAATGCGTCCAGAACTTTGAGTTTTTCCTCCATATTACGAGGAGAAAAATAAGTATGATAATAATAAAAAGGCATCTTTTTTATGACGTTGGAGTTCCAGCCTAGGTAAAGTACACAGTAAAGATTTAGATCGATAAATAGCTAGCCCATGCTTCTGCATGCTTCTTTTTCTTTTTTATATGAAGTTCTATTCCTGATTACAATACTAGGTTTTATGAGCGCGAAAATGTTTCGCACGTACATTTGTCACGTGATTTTCTTGCGCCGTTTTAAGACGTGCGCTGCGTCGCCCATTGGGCGAAGGAGAAAATCGAATCTCTTAGATTTGGAAAGCTGCCAGTACTCATAGCTCCCGGTTTTAATGCAGATAAAAAGAGACAGAATACATAAACTGTTTCTTTTTCATTGCGATACAGATGAGAGAGAATTTTTTACTATCAAGACTAACTGAAAAGAAAAAAGTTTTATATGTCGTCGTTACTCTGGTACCGTACTTTTTTGTTTTTCAGTCAGGACAACAATAAATGCTGCAGAAGGATATTAGGAATAGTAAATGAAATCTAATTTAGCAACTTATTCTTCTAACTTATTCTTTAAGAAATAATAATGCATCGGGAGAGGCTTCTCTAAGTAATTAATAATAACATCCAGATCAGTATTAAGTAATCTGTAAGTTTGAGAAAGCACTTTAAATGTCTAGCTCGTCGGTTTTAGAACTGTCTTTCCAACACACTCACTCATTCACATACACTTGCTCCCATATACTCACTCCCCACACACACAACACACATATACTCAATCACACACACACACTCATATGTATATATAAAATTTATTATAGCTTTCAAACATTAATTTGTACTGATTTTATCAAATTTATTTATTTTATTGCATTTGTTTTGGTATACATTTATAATTGTAAATTTTTTTCTGTGTGTTATGAAGTTACTTGGTGTATGCAATATGTGCACTGTTCTATTGTATAATTGATATTTGTACTTTCTTCAATAAAATTTTTACTGTGCTTTGACCATTTGTAATAAAAGACTTTGTTTATTTTATTTTGTATTCATAAGTTCTGTGAGCAAAAGTAGGTTTCTTAGAAAACATATCGCGAATCTATAAAAATATATGGCTTCAATAATGATTATTTACTGAACATAACTTGTCAGGAAATACACTAAACTTACCAAAGAAAAAAATATGATTTTGAAAGCGTATAACTTATTCCTAGGTAAAAAGATTGAATGCATTAATAAGTTCAGGGGAACATTTTCCTTTTCTACAATATTTAATCAAATTTAACCATCAATAATGTTGTAAACTATCTATTCATCTGATGTGTCAAATATATTCTCATTTTAGAAGCTTAATTCATTCCGTTTTTTCATTTTTTATATCTCGTGTTACTAATTAGCCTTTCGTTACAAATTGGGAAATAAAAATCATTAAGATAAAGTTTCTTTTCTCATATTTAACAAATGAATATATATATATATATATATATACATAAAAATTGTACTTAAAATCTACCGAAGTGATATAGAAGATATACCGAAGCGATATATTTTCATTAAAGATAAATTTAGAAATATTTGAATGGTATCTAAATTTTATGTTTGAACTCATATATAAATATATGTGTGTGTGTATGAATAAAGTTTTTAAAAGTAATATAAACATATTAAGTAAATTAATTTTGGAATTGCTCCCTTCGAAATGTCTTCTAATTTTTATATACTTTATCATGGAACAGTCTAAGAAATAAGCTGCATTTTTTAAATTTTTATCTGAGAAATATTTTTCAAAAAGTGTTTTTTTTTTTGTAATTATATTTATCACGTAGACTTTTCGAAAGTAAAATTCTAATTAATTCTAATTTACAATTACAATTAGTTAGAATAGAGGAAATCTAATGTTAGTTTGATTAATCATGATTGCGTATTTAATGTGTATATATAAAATACATTTGCATATTTATAGCAAACTTTTATAAAGGGAAAAATTCTATTGCAACATGCAAATCAAATGCAATTTGCATAAATGCTATAAAAATGCAAAAAAATAAATATTTTGAAAAATAAAAGAATACTATATTCTGTTTCATGGTACCATTTGTAATAGTAGTAAAAGCTCTCATATTGTTTAATTTTGACAACAAAGCCCAGTTTTTTTTTTTCTTAATCTTTTCAACTTGACAGCCTTAGTATTAAAATACTTAGATAATTCTTACTCTATTAATAAAACAGTTTATTACTTTTAGTGGTTATTTTTACACATTTGTACAAAATACATAAATATATATAATTGATTTTTTATACAAAAAAAAAAAAAAAAAAAAAAATAAAACCTTCTAGATAAATTTATTATACTAAGTACTTATCACAGTAAGTAAGTAAAAGAAGTAAAGAAGACTTAAGTAAAAAAGAAGTCGTTATACATTCAACATAAGAATTAAAAATACTATAGATATTATTTTTCAAAAATTTAAAACTGTTTAAAAGCATGTGGCAAAATTTTATGTAGAAAAATTTTCTTCCATTCTTTACCGAAAAATAAAAAAAGAAGAATCACAAAATATATCGTATAATATTAATAGAGACTCTTTAGTTTGAGATTGGTTACTTATGCTTACTTTCTTAAACGAAATGTTTGTACAAGCATTCAATATGCTTGTATTTTTATTGATAATGGAATAATTTACTTTTATACTTTCTTCAAGATGAAAAGAATAAAGAGTATAATATCACTTGCTATATAAAGGACATAATAAGAAAATAAATTGCAAAGTTATAGAGAGCAATTCATCTAATTCTAGGATTTTTTTCTTTTAATAAAATCACAAAAACAATTATCCGACTATTTTAATGGCATGAAGTTTTATTGATTCATGATTTGAATTTCCTTTCACAGACTATTCTAATTATTTAAAAGTTATTTGCATTGCAGGGACTCTCCACAATAGTCTTTTCTCAATCCGTTTTCTGAAAATCGATTATTTTGTTTCAGATGCGATTAACTTGTGAACAACAAACTGTTGTTAATAAATAGTCTGAAAGCACATTTAAGGTCATTATATTGAATTCATTAGATTCTACGTATACTTAGTGGAATAAATGAAAATGGTAACTGGAGGATTAGATTCAATTTTTAACTGTACAGGATATATAAACAACATAACATTATTAAATACATAAGATAGAATGAACTAGATGGTCCAAGTGACATGATGCCAACACACACACACACACAAAAAAATATTGCTTTTTTTATCCGACTGGAACCAGAAAGTGGGGAAGACAGCAGTTAAGATAGGCTGATTCGGTGGAATCTGATTTTCTTTCAGTTAATGAAAAAAAAAAAAAAAACTGGAGATCAAAGATCAATTATAAGTCGTTATAGAAAAATCTTCATAGGAAAGCACTGGGGCTTATAACTGGGTTGTTTAGCCATTTATGATGATGATGATACTGAATTCATTAAGGTATCTGACGACGTTCGGAACCATGATTTTATAAAAAAGCACATAAATGGATAATTTTTATGGTATTTAGTGTCACTTAAATTAGAATATATGTATAAAATTGTTCTAAGGACATTTTCACAAAAAAAATTTATTTAAATACAATATTTTGGCAAAAAATTAACTTAGAATAACCTTTTTTCAAAATGTTCTCCTTTTATAAAAAATGCTTCTAAAATAATAATACTTTGTGTGTGTGTGTGTGCTTATATAAAGTAAAGACTTCTCCAGAGAGTCTGGACTATTTTTTTTTGTTGAAAAAATTCACGTTATTTTCAGAGTTACAACCCATTGAAATAATTATCGGCGTTTTTTTCTTAAAATTTCGTCCCTCTGTTGTCGTAAAACATAGATAAACCCACTTCTAAGTTATATATTTCAAAAATTCTAGTTGAGCCTCTGTACAGAGGTCTGAGCTATATACAGGCAAAATATTATTATAATAGAAGCATTTTTCACAAAAGGAGAATATTTTGAAAATGGGTCATCTATGTTCATTTTTTGTCAAAATATTGTACTTAAATAATTTTTTTTATTGTAATAATATTCTTAAAACAATTTCATATACGTTTTCTAATGTAAGTGACACTAAATATCATAAATATTATTCATTTATACGCTTTTGCAAATTCACGGTTCCGAACGTAGTCGGATACCTTAAATTGCTATTTTTAATTTTGATCCCTTTCTTTTTATTTACTATTATTAAGGCATTAAACCCAATGATCAAATTTACCAGTGAAAAAATACTGAAACAATTTACCCTTATTTCTAAAAAACAATGAATAATATTCCTATATATATTTTAACATACATAAACCAAAAACTCCACAGAAAAAAAACATCTCGATTTTTAGTAAAATGTACTGAAACCTTTTTACGGTAGAAATGTGTTATTTGAATTGCAAAGTTGATCTGTTGCCTTATGTATATAGCATTTCCTAACTAATTTGCTTTCCTTAATTTTGCTGGAAAGTTTATTACAAAATACTTATTGGAAAAATCTTCCCTTATTTCCACGGCATAAAGTTAAAGAATTATTATGAAAAACACTTATTGTTTTTTGAATGCTACAATAAATTTTTAAATTTTACAACACATGTTTCCACACATACATGCATTCGTTCAGTTCTTTGTACTCCGTGGATACGTCCCTTGAACATTCATGAAAAAAAGTTAGAAATTAAGTAGTAAAAAAAAGGGGGAGAGGGAGAAGTGGGGTG
>BMAV01000798.1:276290-287018 GCA_019973955.1 Trichonephila inaurata madagascariensis
CATAATGCAATTCGGAATTTATTATAGAAAAATCAAATGTAACTGTTTGATAAAATATAAATCTACTTTAATGTAAAGGATATTTCTCTTATCAAAAAGGATTTATTTTAAAACAAAAATAGGTAACAGGCCAATTCCTTTTAGATATTATATATATATATATATAATTTCCCCTCAAATAAATTTCAAAATGAAAAAAACTTTAAAAATCCGATATTTAAATTTTTTAAAAAAAGAGTCGGTGGGCCGCGTGTTGGAGACCCCTGTTTTAGATAAATAAAAAGGGATTGTGTTTGGTAAGCAGAAAAGAAATAGAAGCTATCGGATCGTGATATTAGACACATTTCGAAGCTGGCACCGAAAAAAATACCAGTTTATTCGTAAAATAGTAAAGCAGGCAATCAAACAAGTAGGTCTTGTAACTGTGAGGGTGATGTTTGTAGTCGAGTGTTAGTTTAATCTTCAGATACTAAGAAAAAAAACCAAGATTACTGAAGCATTCTGGAGAAGTATATCTACAAAGGGCAGGAATGTTATATCCTGAAACTGTATAAGGAAAAAATACCTCTCTTAGATGGCCCGAATGCAACAGCTATAACTGTCATAGCTTAAGGCAGAAATCACGTGAGTTTTAAAGTAGGCTGGTAGATAGATTACAGGCGGTGCCGTTATGGCGTAGGGGGCTTTCTTAAGTGTAGGAAAATTCTATCTCTAAATAGTTGTGACGTCATAATGAACTCTGACAGTTATCAGTGGTTGTTACATGATTACATGGAAATCTGATATATTTCGAGTCACTTTCAAGAGGGCCGAAGTGGAAGTTCAAGCAAGATAATACATGCCACGTAATGGTTACGTATCCACAGTTCAAGAATGAGCCCTTATTTCAGTTTTGAAATATTTATTGTTACGACATGAACACACGCAGTATTAAGTATTTATTAAGGAATTTTTCTATTTTGTGGATAGGCACAATACCAATTTTGGGGCTCCTCTATTGGCTAAAGCAGAGGTTCCCAAACTTTTTTGCCTCATAGATCCCTTGCCAGGTTTTTCGGTTTGGGGTAGACATTTACTTATCTAATATTAAATTTTTGTAAATTCATCAACTTAAATGTGTTTTTGAAAGCTAGTATAGAGCTACTTACTTTAAAAGATTTAAATTTTTAACTGTAGTGTAGTATCGTGTTTAAAACTTAAGAAACACATGTTAAATAACTAAATTATAAAACAACTGACTGAAAAACAAATGCTTTTAGTGGGAGGGATGAATTTGGGGATTCAATAAAATTTTTTCAATGTTTGGTGTCAAACTTGTCAGGTTTAACCCTAAATATCTCCTCGGTTAATAGTGTCCAGTCTTTTTTCAGTCCAATAGTCCTTTCTTTGTTTGGAGATAGGCAAACACGCTGAACTCCTACTCAAACGGAAAAAACACAATTACAAACTTTCTCAAGATATTCCATAGTTTGGGATAAATAACAGATATATATATATCTTTTTAAAGCCAAAATTGCTGACATCCGTTTCTAAACTTTACTTTAATATCTTCGTTAGTGCTTAATTCGTGTAATCAGATTTTTTTCTATGCGACCATATGAATTCATTGCCTACTGTGATATTACCATAGGCCAAAGCATTGTCAAACCTAGTTTCAAAATCTAAGAAATGGGCACTTAAATGTTGAATGCAGGTTAAAACATCTTTCTGGCAGAGTGTCTGTGACAATTGAGAAGGTGGGAAAATTCGCGACGTCCAATATCATACTCCTTTAGCTTAATTCTCGCAAGAAATGCTGAAATGCGGTCCTTGTTTTAATAAAATTTTTTTATTCTGAAGCCTTATAACTACAAATTAATTTCATTAAATTTAGTAAATAAATCTGTCAAATTGGTATGTTTGGTTTCCACTATTAAATTTCCTTTTAAAATTAAAGTCACGATCTGGTATAATGAGAGCCACTATCGTAGACCCCCATTTACACTTAATAGACCCCTAATTTGTTTTTGATGACGTGGACCCCATGAGGTCGTCATAGACCCATGGAGGTCATCATAGAGTCCTGGGGGTCGATATATAGACCACTTTGGGAAGCACTGGGCTAAAGTTACCGACTGATTGAATTCCCCATCGGTTAGGGAAGTTTCCCTTTGGGGAAACTTCCTTTCCAGTGGAGCAAGTCGCCACAATACAGTCAGTCTTACATCTAAATCAACAAAGGATTTTGATTTAAATAATAAAAAAAATTGATGCTATATTTTAGCCGAGCATAGGTCATGACCTGAACCTTACAGAAAACACACACACACATGTGGTGTTATTTGTCTCGCCTACAACAAACTATATCATTTGGCATGCGAACTGAAATAACCAATATAGAGAAAAGGGATAATAAGCTGAAATTTTTCCTTAACAATATGATTAACTCGAAGTTGAATTGCATAATTTAAAGTCCTTCAGAAAAATGGTGCAGCTAAGTTTGACTAAATTCGTTAAAACCTTCTTTCTCCACATGGGGTCTTATAGTTTTGTAAGTTACTTTTGGTACTCTTTTGTTATACAGTGGTTTTATTTTTTCAGAAAGAATTTTTTACATTACAGTTGTTACATTTTATTGAAGATATCATTTACTGACACAGAGTTGAATATTTACTGTCATTAACTTTGGATTTTGAATAAAATATTTCATTCATTTGGTACTAAATTGTAACAAATCTAGTGATCTTACAAATTCGTAGCAATATATATATTCTATGAATCACACAGTAAATGCTTGGGGAATACTCTGTATTTTTATATAACTAGATACATCTAGTTCAAATTCAAGCTGCTGTATTAAATATTGCAATTATTATTAATAAAATAACACTTTATGATACTTTTTGTTGAGTACATACGTAATACATTCAGCGAATACAGAAATCACCAAGAAGATACGTTATTTAAATAATTTTAAAACAGATGTGTGACATGTTATTTTAAGCAATAGACCTTTGATAATAATATACTGTTTGAATTAATTGGGAGACAAACAAATTTTTCTTGTCTGAGTTGATATATGATTACCAGTGATGCCTCGAACTGCCACAAATCGGTTACATCTGCCTAGAGGTAGTGTGATGGCTCGACTTTGCCTATAATTTACTCGTTTGACTGGTTTTAGTGTATCAGTAGCTCAGTTGTGGTCATTTCAGTGCGGCAGCTGGTGGTAATAATTTTGAGTTCCATGTAACACATATTACTTTTGCCTTTTCAAAGATAGATATTACTGCGAGGAAGCGTTCTAAATTAATCGCTCTTAATGAACACATTTTTATGACTGTGAGAGATATAGCTACGACAGTTGGTATGGGCAAATCAAGTGTTTCAAGAATTTTAAGAACATTTCAGGATTCCGGAACATCTTCCCTAAAATAAAAGTAAAATGTGGGTGCAAGCGGAAAACTACTCCAAGAACCGATGAAATTCTAATAAGAAATTGCAAAATAAACCCAAGGAAAACAAGCATAGACCTTCGAAAATATTTATTAGAGTATAGTGTTGAAGTGAATACCTCAATTGTGCGCAAACGCCTCTGGAAGTTGGTCGTAAGGCAACAAGCTCGAAGATAAAACAATTTCTAGCTCAGAAAATGAAGGAAAAACGTTTAGCATGGGCCAAAAAAAAAAAAAAAAAAAAAAAAAATTGTAAATTTAAAAAATAAGGAAAAATGTTTTTAAAAGAAAAAAAAAAAAAAAACCCCTATCTTGGACTGTTAACAAATGGAAGAAGGTAATTTTCAGAGATGAAACACATTTATTTACGCAAGTATACAAATCAAGTACAGTAAGAAAAAGTGAAGATGAAACTCTTTTACCAGAGAGAGAGAGAGAGAGATCATATTCAAAACACCCTTCTGAGAAGAGATGTTTTGGGGTTTTTTTTTCACAACAAATGGCAATGGAAAGTTTATTTCTCTTAACGCATGCTGAATTCTGTCAAATACATAGAAGTATTAAGTAGTAGGATTGTTTAATTCATGATAACATTTGACGGAACATTTCAACAGGACTTGACTCTTTGGCACGATTCGATATCAGTCCAGATTTTTATGCGGTAAAATAAAATACAAGTGATTGTTTGGCCTGGTAATTCTCCAGATCTAAATCCTATTGAGAACTTATGACGTTTTCTCAAGAATCCTTTAGCTAAGATGAATTGAACGACAACAGAATGGATGATAAACAAGTGTAGTTCCTCGATGATAAAGTCAAGAACATGCGGGCTACATTAGTGGATTTAATGCCAAAACGTGTTCAAGTGGTCATTTCTGCTGAAAGAGACATACTTCGTACAAATATAGAGATTTTTCAGTCTACTTAAGGTATGGAATGATTAAAAACTAAGGGCTTAGAAAAAATCGTTTTTTTCCCACGTTTGTCCCAATTAATTCGAACAGTATAGTAGGTAAAAAGTGTGAGATTTTAGCTCTTTCAGATAATAATGTAGGTTAAATAATATCATGATCTGTACATTTCACTCTGAAATGCCACAGATAAAATATATGGATAAATAAATTGTCAATAGTCGCTAAGTAGCTCTAATTCCTTTCCCCTTCTTGTTACAGTTTCATAAAAATATCCCTGATAAGCATAAAGCGTGCTTAAACATGGGAAGAAAATTCCACATCTTAACACACCTCCAAATACATAACGAAGCCAATATTCAAACTACTTACTTATGAAATGCATAGTATTAAAGATATAGCACTAGCTTTGCTAATTAGGAACATCTTAAGATTTATAAAATAATAGCTATTTCCTGAAATTTCGATTTAACTAATATACGAACTAGAAAAGTGGCGCACACAAGAATTTTTCAAGGTTGGAAGTGGGTGGATGGTTGAAAAGTCAACCATTCTCCCAATATCTTACCCCAATACACCGCCAAGCATATTGTTATGATTGTGTCAATTGTCGGGAACAAAAACAAGTGAAAAAAAAAACTATTGAATAAACAATTAGTATTAATTAATAAAATGAATTATTAATAACAAATACTTTTACGTACCATGTTCATTCAGGGGCGCACTCACAAGGGGGTAGTGAGCCCCCCATAGCCCTTGATTTTTTTCCCGACTGATTATAATCCTATGTACATAGTACGTAAAATGTAATTATGTATTTGTTAATAATAATTAATTTTATTAATTAATGCTTTATTTAATCAATAAATAATTTTTTACTGTTTTTCGTTCCCCTAAATCGATAAAATCAAAAAAAATATGTTGGGAGGCGTATTGGAGCATGATAAGAGAATAGTAGACTTTCGACTCTGGATCCTCCTTTGAAAAATTTCTGAGTGCGTTTTTGTGTTCATAAGATTATAATCAATCAAGAAAAAAAATCAAGGGCGATGGGGCCGGGCCTCCGGGCCCCGGGCCCCCCCCCCCCTTGCCTTGAGTGCGCTACTGAACTAGAAACTTTAAGTCAGTTTTCAAAATTTTCTTTCATCTTTTTCTTCAAGAAAAATGCTCTTCATAAAAAAAAAAATATTAATTAATTTTTTTCAATAACTTTTGGTAATCAATATTTTTTACTCCCTTTTTAGAAGGAAGAACTGCTTTGTTGTTTCCAGAAAACAGAACGAAGTCCTCTAAAGATATCCCATGCAGTAATTACTCAAAGGAACTAAAATTTGTATAAGAAACACATAAATAAATGGATGATTATGGTAATTATTCTCGAGACATTTTCTTCATCTATGAATTTACCTCTATAACATAATTCTTTCAGTATTCCCGTAGTTAAATTTTTTTTTCTGAAATAATTATGCGTACATATGCTCGATTCATCAAGCATTCGAAAATATTACTTAGTCTTATTTATTTGTTGTTCACAATATCCAGTTTGTAATAATTGATGAAAGATCAGTTTACATCAATAAAAAACGAATGGCAAGTAATTTCAGAACTAGATTAAAAAAAAAAAATTGTGTGAATATCCCTTTTCTCTCCACACTCTATCACCCCATCTGAAATATAATTTTATTTTAAATTTATTCAAATATGTTTAATTTTACTTAGACAGTAAATCCCTAACGATAAGCTTTTCATCGAGAATAATTCCCTTTCTACTTTAAACTTAATTTGAATTTCCCTTTTTAAGAAGCCTTCCGTGCTTTTACATGCATATTTAATTCCATTATTATTGACAAAGTATTTAATCTAGTTCTTATATTTGTTATAAAATATACTTTTTTCTGAAACATACCGATTTTACCTGGCAAGCTTTCTTTCTTAATGTAACTGTTACGTAATAAAGTTGAATTTTCAAAAATAAACTCAACTTAAATATTAATTTGAAGCCTCCTATTACTTTTAAAGAGATTTGTCTGCTGTAATAGTGATAATATAACAGCAATTTTTCACGTTTTTGTAAGTTTTCACGATAAAATTGCTTTTAAGCCTTAAAATACAGTTGAGGATCAGAGCAACTAAATTAGCCATGTTTTAATTTAGCATGCTTTTATAAAATTTATCTTCCCTGTAAACCCTTTTCCCCACTGCATTTAAGAGGGTTTTCCGTTTGTAAAATGCATTCTTCAGAGTTTGAAGAGTGGAATGCGAGGATCGAATTAAGATCTGTTCGAAAATATGTATAAGGAAGTACATAACCGAGATTTTTAAGTTATCTACTCCTCAAAAATTCTGCTCTTTGTAAATGAGATGTATAGCTTTGCAATCAATTAAATTTACATGAAGTGGGCTACATTAAAAATTGTACAGTGTTGAGTTTTTACATATCTTCACTAATATAAAACACAATAATTAAATTATCAAGTGAAAAAGGTAATAGTGCTATTACTCGGTTTTAGAAGAGGAAAATATAAATAAAAGCTTTTATGAAAGGAATGAATAAGAGACTTATTTTATTACACTTACACACCCACATTTATTATAGTTAGAATGATTCCACTGTAAAACAATTCGTAAAAATACTCCTCTTATGCTATTAAATAAGAGCAGTTTACTTAACTCAGATCTAATACATTTTCACATGAATACACTTAAAAATCATACAATTCTTATGAAATTCAAAATTTATTAAGAAATTCTCGAAAAGAAATTAAATAATAACTTTTGCATTTCTACTGATGTATTCGTCGACATTTATATTATTTACAGCTGTTAAATACATAACATAAAAAGGCTTTTAAATAAGAACAATTTTAAAAAAATCAGTTTAATTAACTTGCGAAAGTGATTTTTTAAATTTTTTTTTGGAATGAAGTATATTTAAAAGTTCCTCAAAAATATGTTTATTAAAAGAAAGGAAAATGACTTTATAAATTGGGTTGTCAGTTAAAAGAGTCTTTTTTTTTTTACTTAAATTTTTCTTTTTTGTAGATTCATTTACATAAAAATTTGGCAATCATACTTCAAACAAAAGTTCATTATTGTTTGATCAGATTGATGAGAGAAGAACTTCACAATTTCTCAACAAATCTTTCTCATACTGTGCAGATATGAATTCTTTACTAAATTTTTAAAAAAAAAAAAAAATTGCTTCTTTACTTTTTACTGTGCGTACTATACACAAATATAATACATTTTACTTCGTAACTAATTGTATAAAAATTATTTTTAAAAACGTAAACATTTTCTAAAAAAAAACCTTATGTAAAAAAGACAAACACTTAAACAGTTTTACTTTATGTTAAAATAATTTACAGGGAATTCTTAATAGATAACACCATAGAAAAATTACTTGCATATTGTAGTAAACAATTAGTAAAAGCGCAGCTGAAATTAACGCTTTTACAAATAAATGCATTTCAGTTACTTAATCCCCATATTTTTGGTAATTTTTTTTTAGTTGATTATTGTTACTTTTTGATATTTTTTTTTGGTGAACTTGTTATTATTATTATTTTTTCAATTTTTTCGATACATGCATGTATATACCTGTGAAACATTGTAAGTTGAATTTCCCTGCACATTTTCCATTTTTGATTTGTTTAATATTTATGTAAATATTACAAAAATCGTAAAATAAATTCTTTGAATGATTTAGTGTGAAATAAAATTTAAAAGAATCATATAGTATAATTGAAGATTCGACAATTTTTAGTAAAATATTCAATCAGTTTTACTTGTATATGTTCTATAGTATTAAAACTATTTAATACTTTTGTTTTTATTCTTGAAAGTATTGCTGTTTTTTCCAATTGCACAGAGAGACTATAAGCACATAATAAACTTTTAATATTATAACATGGGCACATATATATATATATAAATAAAGTAGGCAAAATTACTGACATTGAATCTTAATTTCTACATTTTATATTATTGTCACTGATTTTATATCAGAATTAAATTATAACTATTATTTTTTAAGATTGGTAATTTTTAAACACAAGAAATTAATTTTGAGAATATTTCTTAATAATTTAACAAATTTATCTTTTTTAGGTAACTACGCATTTTAGCCGTATTGCATGGTTAAAATAGGCATTATTAGAGTACTCTAACACACGCCACGTCTTTTAAAATCAACTAAAAGTATGATACAGGCACAAAAAAAAAAAGTTTGGTTTAGAGTTCTCTGCTGAATGACATTACACGCACTCATTGTAAATATAATAAAGTTGATTGCAAACATAAAAGTCACATACATTTTTAGCTTCATCTTATTACTATCATCATTGATTCAAGTGAGTTTATGTTTCCTACCAAGCGTGATACGAATTGAAAACAAGAGAAATATATTTTAACTTCGAGTTCCTGAATTTCATGTTTGTGAATTAAAGCATAAGTTTATTAAAGCTGTAATAATTTTCACTTATGATGTCACTCAATTTCTGCATCATTCATTTATGTACAGGAACATCTTAAGACTTTTTGAAGCCTTGGGCCCAAAGAAATCTTTTCTGAGGCCCTGGGCCCCCATGCAAAAGTAGGCCCTAACTGTGATTTCTAAAAATAGACAATATACAGTATGCATGTATTGTCAAATACTCATACAAAAGGTAATTTGAAACAAATAAATAGGCCCGAACCTCAATCAGGCTCGACCGATGGCTGTATTTCGTCTAAATAATTTGAATGGTTGTATATGGTCTTTGACCTATGAACAACGGTCATCTAATATTAACACAGTCTAGCCAATTTGGCCAGTTGACATGCAGTTTGAAATTCTGTTTATTTGGAGAATATGTACGGGAATAATATTTGACCATTAAAATTATCTGGACCATGGTCTTATTAAGACTAAGTCAAGAACGAAACGAGTCCCCCACTGAGAATGAGGCCCTGGGCCCGGGCCCACTTGGCCCATGCCTTAAGACATCCCTGCTTATGTATAAAAAAATTGTACTTGGGACTTGAAAATTGCTTTTGAAAATACAAAAATAAACTAAATTAAAGTATGTCAGCGATTATGCTGTTCATAAGTGTTGAATAGATTTTTCATGCAATTATGCGTTAATGTTTGTCTTCTAGTCAAAAATAAATAAAATGAAACATTTATAATGTTCAATAAAACGCAAGAAAATTAAAATACTTGAACAAAAATACTTTCATAATTCATATTTCTTTCTTTTTTAAATTTTTTTTCATTTGAAACTCATAAAAAAATAAACTAAATTCTTTTTTTATGCAAAGTAAAAATTAATGCTAATTTTCGTAAATTAATTTAAGGTAACTGGCTATGTTTGAAATATACATATAAAAGTTTTAAGAATTTTATTACATTAAAAAATGATTTAAATGCATTTTTTTTTGGCAAAAATGAAGAAAAATGGTATATTTCCTTAATATCCTCCTTTTATGAAAAATGCTTCTATAATAATAATATTTTGCCTATATATAGCTAAGACTTCTGTACAAAGATGGAACTAGAATTTTTGGATAATTCCCATTATTTTCAGGATTAATATCAATTGAAGTAACAATCGGTGTTTTTTTTCGTTAAAAAATTCCCATTGCTCTCTCTCTCCCGCTTTGATATATTAAAATATTAATAAATCCACCTTGAAATTATAAATTTCAACAATCTTAGTTCAGGTTCTGTAGAAAAGTCTTAGCTATATCTAGGTAAAATATTATTATTATTATAATAGAAGAATTTTTCATAAAAGGAAATTTTGAAAATACAGTCGAACCTCTGTTTTAAGAATTTCTCTACTTATGAACTTTTTCCTGGAACCGAGAACATTTTATGATTTTGTTCGTAAAATAACCTCCAAGTAATGAAATGCATTTTCTGTTTAACGAACTTTTTCTCTTGTGATTTGATTTCTTTCTCCTTATTTTTACCTTCATATGATGAAATGATAAAATTATTTGAAACACAATTCTACATGGAGTGCAGTGTGGAGAAATAAAGCCTGAAATGATTTAAAGTGCATTACAAAGATACGAGGCGCATTATGAGGGAATACATTTTTTTCTAACCCCCTCCCCTCCCCCCAAAAAACACTCAAATTCAAACAAACTTCACCAGTAATTAAATTTAAGGATGCATGGGATAATATAGGTTTAAAATTATTGATTATATAAAAAAAAATGTTCCAAATTACTTGCAGGCTTAAAATTAGAAAATATCACTAAAATTCCTTAATTTTTACATAAAATTATTGTTTTAAAGCTGAAACTATAGCGTATTGTACAATGTTTTTTTCCCTTGCAGATTTCTTTTTGATGTATAAGCAGTGGCGCACACAAGGGGGGGGGGTCCTGGGGGG
>BMAV01000798.1:287118-309441 GCA_019973955.1 Trichonephila inaurata madagascariensis
CTACTGTAGTATAAGATATATAGAATAAATAGATATTAATTTACAAAAAAGGAGTGAATAATTACTATTTTGAGATAACATATAGACTTCATGCATTTCAAATTCGTTTTATGTAGTTTAAAAAGTACATTGAAGGATGAATTTTTATTTAACGAGTTTTCCTCATAACGAACTTTTTTTCGGGATTTAGCGACTTCGACTATTAGAGGTCCAACTGTATGTCATTCTTTTTCTGCTTTTTTAACCAAAAAATTGTATTTAAATAATCTTTTCTTTTAATAACATTCTCAAAACTATTTTACACGTATAATCTTATTCAGGTGGCAATAAATATTACAAAAATATTCATTTATACGCTTTTTCAAAATCACGGTTTCCAACGTAGTCAGATACTTAAACAGAAAAGCTACATTTTTGAAAACAAGTCGATATATTAAGATTTTTATCCTTACATTTTAAAATAAATCTCATTTACAGTTTAAATACGTATACATGTACATAATTCAATCCTTTGAAAAAAATCCCACTTAATTAGAAAACGAAGCTTCTTTTTAAAGACTTTTACTGAATCTTATCTTTATAATCTGAATAGCAGCCGTTCGCTATGCACGCAAACCCTTGGTCAACAAACCGTAAAACGATTTAAACATTAATATGGAGACGAACCCCTTGGGCTTTTTAGCTTGTTTGTATTTTTTATCTGATGCAGATATCACAGCTAAATGTAATTAAGATTAGTGGTGCTCTTTAATAGCCTTGTGGGGATTTTGTTACGATTGTTGCAAATCTTGTAGTTTAGATTGATGTGTACACTCACAGAACAACGAAATGATCCATGGGTGATAAAGGGTGCTTTTCCGGGCGAATTCTCTAGAAAAAAGTTTGGATGATAAGCATTCCAACAAATCCTATTAATGCATAATTTGTCAATTTTTTTACCGTCTGATATTCATCTTCTAAAAAATATAATAGTCATTTTGATGCTATATTATTGATGAATTTTTTTTTAAGAAATGAAGCCACGTTTTTTAAGGCTGTCTTCGGCTAATGTTAAAGTATAGGACCCAAATTTGGAATATTTTTTCAGATATAAAAGTACTCAAAACTTAATATTATATTCTGGCTCCACTATCCTGTAGAGACCCTTATTGTATCGTACGATTCATTTTTATCCGAGTTTTGACCCATTTTTTCTTTTATAAAATGTGTTTCGCATTTTTTCTCCTGTATCGTAATGCTAAATGAGCTATCTCTTTACATGCTAAAAGAAAAAAACTGATTATTTATGAAATATTTTGAAATTTTAAAAACACTATATTATAAACAAATGTAAGAGTTACAATGTCACAAAAGTTTTATAAAAATTGAGGTGTTTTTTTCTGTCCGAAAATGTGCTCCGCTTTATGTCCTGTCGTACATATGGCGAAAACAGCCTTAAAGAAAAATTACATCTACAGATTTTAAAGACGTAATGCTCAACCTAGAACAGAATTATTCAAAATTGAATAACTTTCGTGTGCATTAAATTTTATTCGTTTGTTCAGAACTACTAATTTTATTTCATTGAAAATATTTAATGAACATCAAATTTATCGGTCATTATTTTGTTGTTATTTCAGCCTATTTTTGCTTCAAAATATCAATGAAACCTAGGAGTTGAGGGGAGGAAGAGACAAAAGTTTTATTTTAATTTTTATCCCCCTACTTCCATAATAAAGTTAAAATATATTGGATTCTCTTAGTATATATATATATATATATGTATATATATATATGCATAAGTATTAAATGACTTTTATTTTATGACTGTGAAGTATAGAAATTTGCTTTAAAATCACTATTTCCTTAGAAAACCTCTGAGCTATCGTACCGCCTTCTGCTCTAAAAATGTTTACATAACCTGTTTCTGTACAATAAATACATCCACTTTTTTTTTTTTATCAAGAATGCTGTCAGACAAATATCAAAAACGCATTGAATTACTGATACGTCAAATCAGAAGAGAAACAGCACATTATTGCAGTTTGCGTCAAATATCTAATTTATTTTAAGGTATCCGCTACGTTCGGAACCATGATTTTAAAAAAGGGCATAAATGGATATTTTTCATGATATTTAGTATCACTTCGATTAGAATACATGTATAAAATTGTTTTAAGAATATTATTACTGTAAAAAAAATTATTTAAATGCAATATTTTGGCAAAATATTAACTTAGAATAACCTATTTTCAAAACATTCTCCTTTTATGAAAAATGGCCCTACGATAATAATATTCTGCTTATATAAAGTAAGGATTTCTTCAGAGGGCCTGAGGTAGAATTTTTGAAAAATACACATTATTTTCAGAGGTACTTTCAATTTAAGTAATTATCGGCATTTTTTTCTTATAATTTCTCCTCTGTTGTATTAAAATATGGATTAATCCACTTCTAAGTTATATATTTCAAGTTATATATTAGTTTAGACTCTGTACAGAAGTCTGAGCTATATACAGGTAAAATATTATTATTAGAGGAGCATTTTCTATTAAAGGAGAATGTTTTGAAAATAAATTATTCTATGTTTATTTTTTGTCAAAATATTTTGTTATTAAATTTTTTTTATTATAATACTATTCTTAAAACAATACTATACACGTATTCTAATCTAATTGATACTAAATATTAAACATATTATCTATTTATACGCTTTTGCAAAATCACGTAGTCGGATACCATAATGTTTTCTTCCTGTGTTATGTATATTAAAATAAATCTTATGCTCTGAACACAATGGGACTGAGTACAAAAAATATGCTATAACATACAATTGCTTTAAGGCTCTTTCGCCTAATGTCAACGAGCCTTATCTAAATACAGAACACATTTTCAGCCAGAAAATTTTTCAGTTTTCAAGTAAATATTTGATGTTGTATGCTTCCATTTAGTATTTACATTATTGTTAATGCTTAAAAACATTCCCAAAATACGGATATTTTTTTTATTTTGGCATGTGCGAGTTTAACACCTATTTAGCATTACAATATAAGAAAACATATGGAACACAATTTTTTTACACTTGGAAAAAAAATTGGAATTGACTCATTTATAAATAAATAGCATTATAAAATACGTTGCTCTACAAAAAACTGTGAGAAGCTGGAATATAATATTAATATTCAAACTTTTTAAAGTCGGAAATCATTCCGATTTTGGGTAACATTAATTTATATTACATGATGAGAACCTTAAAAATATTTTTGATTTCAGTATTATTAATCAAGGAGGAAGGTTATATGAATTATCAAAGCAGTTAAAGGAATTAGAAATGTAAAAAAGAACCATTTAATGTTAGGAAATCCTTTTTCAAAGGCTCTTAATAAATAAAGGGTTTTTATAAAATGAATTTATTGCCTAGGAGGTAATTTTTTTCTCCCTCCCCGCATGTTTTTCTTTTAATGAAAAGAAATTCTAATCAAAGTTTAGTTACAGTACTTTTCATGGAGTTGAAACTTATGTGTAAGCACCAGTTTTATCAATAAATAGTTAATGAAAGTCTTAATCTAGAGTGATGGGCAAACTATGGCTCCCTTAATAGTCTTGCAAGCATCCACAGATTTTAAAGGCAATAACATAAAATTAAAAAGAAATATTATTTTATATAAACACATTTTATTCTCTTGAAATATGAATAATTTTCGCGTAACTTAGATTTTTTCTCCTTTTGGTGCTGTTGGTACCAGACCTCATAATTTTGAGCCTCGGTCAATAGACGAGGACTACAGTTGAACTGGAACTCCTCTCTTCAAACTTCTACACCACTCCAATAAAAGGAGTTTGATTCTTAAATAATTTAAGACACTTCAGCCCCTCTACTCGGTGGGTCTTTAATGGCACAGGGACTCGCACCCAAGACCATTTCGTGAGTGCGAGTCTCGGCGGAGGGGCATGGGTGGGTGTCGATCTTGAGTTTGCAATCATCACCACATGTTGATTTCGGCAACGATTTTTGCATAAGAAAAATATAGTTGTTCAAATAAATGTGGGAATCAATTTAAAAAACTTTTGCATGTACAAAAAAAAAGAAAAAAGATCCTTTTCTAATAAATATGCATGTAATTATTAAAATATACGTATTTGCTTTTATATTCAAGAATTATAAAAACTTAAAAAAAGCAGCGAGAGAGAAATTCAGCTTGATTCATCGTATTAGATCTAAAGAATGAAACACATGGTATTTTTTTTAATTGAGTTTTACAGTAAATTAAATTAATTTTCATTCTTTTGAAATATTCGTAAAAAAAGTTTGCCCATCACTGTGTAATCATTTATAAATCTGCTTTTTGATTCTGCTAAGTTTCTGTAAGATATTTTCTATTTATCTATACGAATAAAAATTACAGCGATTCGCATGAATTTTTGAAAATTTATCTAAAATATTGCTTTTACATCAGCTCAATATTATTCATTACAGATAACAATCCTTTTTTTGCATAATTTTATAAACCAAAAATTTATATTCATATTTATGCTTAATTAACGTATTCTACTTCCAGAATGAATATTAACTTACCACTACTGGAGATGGAAAGCAATGAGAAAAACAATTCGTTATATTTTCATTCAGAAGCAGGAACTTACCTGGTAAGGAAAAAAATGAATATTAGAAACAAAGAAACAATGAATTTATTTTCAGAGAAATGTAACAGTTTTTAAAAAGGATTGCAGCCCATGATTTAGAATTATACCATATGATTTCTCAGCATGTATTTATGTAGTTTGAAAAGAAAACTGACACCTAATAGGTACACCATAATTTTAAAATTTAACGTACCATTTGCTTGTGCATGGTAAAATTAAAAAAGTCGCTAGTGTTATATTTATAGTTATATAATGAAGCAATGTGAATTGCATTTTTTACAGAATATTTAAACACAGAATAGACTGTTATATATTTTAAATAATTTTATAAGAATCTACCCAGTGGTTCCGAAAGTAATTGCTAAGTTTATTTAATATAAAACTAAAAAAAAACCCATTCATTGATCGTGTTTATTTATACGAATTGCATGTTATTAGATATTGCAATTGCATGTTATTAGATATTGTAATTGCATGTATTAGATATTGTAATTGCATATATTAGATATTGTAATTGCATGTTATTAGATGCTGTAATTTTATAAATTTTTATTTAGATTATACACCAAAAATATTGTAATTAAATGTATCAGATATTTTGATTGTGGTTATTAGATATTTTAATGCATGTATTAGATATTGTAATCGCATGTTATTAGATACTGCAATTTTATACATTTTTATTTACATTATACACCAAGAAGCCACGAAAAATGAATCGAATAACTTGACACAAAAAGCAAAAGAGTATAAAATCTTAATTGTGCTTCTACTTATGTAAGGGATTAAGAAATTTTAACACATTTTTTTTAAAAAAGAAAATTCTTCCTTTTTGAAAAAATAATCTTTTTTGCCCCCCCCCCCCCCCTTCATCATGAATATATATAAGCAAAAAAAGTATGAGAAAATTAAAAATTAGAATTTTAGCTTTTTACTACAGAATCTCGAATTAAAAAAAAACCCTATTTCTTTTTAAAAAAATATAGGTAATAGGTATAGAAAGTATACAGTAAAAACACAGTTTATTAACCTCAAGAAATGCAAAATATTTAAAAATACAAACACTGTTCCTTCTACCAACTACGTATGTGACAAGACTGCTTAGATTTGCTTGAAGAGGAGGGGGGAGGGAAAACGCTCATATTTAAAACAATTCATGAGTAGGAACAGGAATAAACATGCTAAATTACTACAAACGCTTACCTGGTAAGGTATCTTGTCACGGTGTTGTCAAATACAGAATTCACGGAATAACAGTTTGTGTCATAGTGTCAAAAATGTCCGTCACGCTTTAGACATAAATAAGTTTCAGTGACAGCTGGCATCTTTCCAAACTTCTGTATTTCATTAAAGTGACGGACCAATGGGCATCACGGATCAAATCGACCAACCCAAAAATTTCGGTTCATCTGACCTTTCCCCTCTAGAATCTATCCCTTAAAATGTTTCGCCCCTTCGCTGAAATAAATACTTTGTCAGCACCGTCAACATAGGGAGCTCATATCTCAGTATGCGCTGCTACGACTTGGCGCGTTTTCGCCGTGTTGGCACTGTTTACTTAATAGTAGTGCTATCATAAGAGTTTATTTCTTTGGCCGAGTGTTTTTTTACTTCTCAGCAACATTTTTTTAGTTTCGTTTCTTTTCCTAAAGCATCATGCAACGATAACTATATTTTGATTTTAAAAAGAAATTCTCTCATTCCTGATTTATTTAGGATTCAACATTTCAATTGGCTGAAATATTGCATTTAAGTTCACACATCTAATTAAAAAAAAAAAAACAACTGAAAACTAATAATGAGAATTATCTCAAAAAATGTATTATTAAAAATAACTATAAATCTAAAAGCTTGTATAGTTTTTAGAGCTTTTATAGTTTTTAGCTGTATTATCTGAATCAGAAGTACATTTTAGAGAAACAACCATTAAAAGAATATTTATGTATATAAAAATAATTCTTATTAAAAAACAATGAATACATCTAATGTACTGTAAATATTTACTTACACAACGAGAATATTTTTATATTCTAAAAAGAAATTATTCTCCTTGCAATACTGTGAAGTTGTAGATATTTTAGAGTAAATTTTATAGTTGCTTCTTTAAGCTATTGATGTAAATAAATACAATCTCTAATTACGAAAAATATTAATCTATATATTGCAAAAGTTATACATTACATCGAGTATGTTCATACTAAAGAATTATCTAGAATCATACAAAAAATTATTAGATAAAAGTTAATTTTTAAAACATAATTACTAAATTTAATACATACTTCAAAATAATAATATTTAAACCCAAGATTTTATTTAGATCAGAAAGATTTGATCGTTAACATAATCACAAGAAATTTTTGTTAGATTAAGTAATAGCCTTCTGGAATGGGAAAAGATGAGAAATTAAGATTTTTGGAGATATAGGTATTGAGATATTGTGTACCATTATAGTAGAGAGGAAAAATTACCTAGGTACGTATAAGGTTGCACAATGATATATAATTTTAAAAATGCCCCAATGGAAACATATATTTGGAAGATTTTAACCGAAATTGTGTGGAGGTAATGTAGCTATACATTTTAAAATATTTATTTAGCTATGAATTTTTATACCAAAAAAAAAAGTAGCTTAAGAGATTTTTTTATTCGGAAGAGAAACATTTATTGGTAATATCTTATATATATATATATATATATATATATATGTAGGCCAAAAATCTCCAAAAAAGATAAAACATAAAAACAAAAACAAAACAATAGAAATAAAAAATATATATATATATATATATATGCAATGACTTAAAGTAATATTTATTTAAAATTCATTTATTTGTAATATCTAAATCATGATTACGAATATCCTATATGAAAAACACTTGTCTCATTTCATTTAGTATTAAATAATTAAAACCTATATTTTGACTGACGATTCATAGCAGAAGAATATCATAATAGCTTACAAGTGCTTTACTGAGCGATTGAAACTTTTCCCTTAAACACTGAAGTAATTTCTAAAAGTAACTCACAATTAATTTCCTTCTCTCGAATACGTGATTATGTTTTTCCCTATTATATTTTCCTTGTTTTTAAATGTAGAAAAGGAATAATTCTCACTCTTTATTGCCTCGCACTTGAGCATAGATGCATAATTTTGTCATCTGATGTTCAAATTATCAGAATAAAGGATTATTTGGTCTATAGATCCCAATATTTAATTGCCTCCCTACTGCAGTTCACACACACACACACACACACTAATAGCAAATTTTATTTTAATTCTTTGTCTTTAAAAATAATTCACTTTTAACTATCATTTCAATAACTTTTGATGGATATCATATTATATATTAATGCTTCATTAATTCATTTATTGAAATTAAGAAGTATACGCAAGAGCAAATAATTATAAATGAATTATAAATAAAATTTGACTTTAAAATTAAGGACATTAATAATTCATATCAGTGAATGCTTTTAAGGGACAAAAAAATAAGTTATTCAATTTGATTTGTAAGTGTATGTAATTTTATACTTTTGAAAGTGTTTAAATAATGATTACGTTTCTTTGTCGACTGTGTTGATTGTTGCACCTTTTGAATTTTACGTTTTATTCCATATTAATTTGTATTGCATAATTTAGATTCTATATTCTAAAGGAAAGATTTTAGACCACCCAGCATTCACGCAAATCACTACTAGCATTAAATATTTTTATTGCCTCGACTCTAAATATTGCGTGATGATGGCCTGTAACAGAAAAACACCAAACGCTTTACAGTTACTTTCTGTTGAGTGTATGAAACCGTTAATTAGTAATCGCATGACAAGCTATCGCTTATTTCATATTTATGAGCTGTTGTCAGGAGCATTATGAGGATACATAAAAACGACTTTTTCCTTTTGAAAAACTGTAACCGGGAAGAAATGCAGTACATACCCATGTTAAAATGTTTAAAAATTTCGAACATATTTATCGTAATATAAAACTGTAAAACAGTTAAAATATTTCGTTAAAATATGGAAAATGTTTTTTTAAAAAAATAATTATAAAAAGGTTTTTTTTTTGAGAAATTGTTTTGTTGAAGAATAAATATCATGAAGACATACAGTCGAACCTCTATTAAACGAAGTCGATAAATCCCGAAAAAAAGTTCGTTTTGTGGAAAATTAGTTAAATAGAGGTTCATTCTCAATATAATTTATGTGCTTGGTTCCAGGGAAAAGTTCGTAAAACAGAGATTCGCAAAATAGAGATTCGTAAAATGGAGTTCCGATTGTATTTGATTTAATATTCAGGAGCCTCAGGATAAATCTTTGATTTGATTGAAATTTAAATAGCATCAGAGATATACCTTATGAAAAACCAATAAGCTCCAGACAAAAAGTGAGATAAGAAACGCTAATGGTAGTCGATTAAAAATTAAATGCAAGTTCCTTTCTGTAGTATTTAGTACATATGATATAAGCCTGGTATAATTACTTTTTAGTTTGTATTTTTTTTTCGTATCTTATCACATTTTTTTTTTTTTTTTGAATTAACTAAATTACTTCTCTCTGTATAGTTTTTGTAATAGTGCTTTCATTATTTAAAGTTTATATTGGAAAAATAAGCAAATTGGTGGAAAACCTTTTTGAGAAAATATTTTAGAGGGAAGTCTCTTTCTACGATGTTTAAATAGGGACTTGAAATATTACTTGTGGGGAAAAAAAACATGCACTGGTTTTTGCAGTTGCTTGTTTCTGTTTATAAAATTTGTTTATTTAGATAGCATAAGTAATAAAATCAAGAATATTGTTTTGCATTTATCAAATTTTGTATGACGTAAGTTTGATATGAATCATTAAGATAAATTTTTTTTTTATTCCTTAAATGTACAAGAAAAATGGAAGATTCGAGCAAATAACAAATTTGTATTAAAATAATATTTGAAAAGTGTGATCTTTAAGACCTACAACCTACCAATTTAAACTATTCGAGTGAGTTTTAAATGAAAATGAAAATTTGCTTACGTAATGAACATAGTGCATTACCTAAATGTAACTTTAAACCATTCCTATCACTATTTTTAATAAACAAAAGAAGAAAGATAAAATATTTATAGTTTAATGTTCACCTTATGAACATTATAAATTTATTACACATAACGGAAATGCAGTAATATTGTTTTAATACTGAGATTGAGTCAATCTGAAGTTTGCACCCAAGATTTAAAAATTTCAACGATGTTATTTATAATAAAAAAACAAAAATGTGTGTGATTTTCATGGGATGATTTAACTCAATAGTGGTAAATAATTAATTTTCAGTCTAACAAGTTATTTAACTCTAGCAAGGAATTCGTTTGGATATAATGTAATGTATCTGAAGGCATTGAAAACACAAATTTCTATAAAATTACACTCAAACCTGTTTTTGTGTGGAAGATAAGGGCCACATAAAAAATACCCCGAGATTTTATAAGTAGCCATGGAATATATATTGTCTGTTTCACATTAATTTTTTTTTAATATGATAAATAGGAATTATTTAAGAAAAGGTCTCATCTAGAATCTAGGTAACCAAATATAGAAAAATCATTTAGATCAGTGGTTTTCAAACTGCGTTCCATGGGAACTCTGACATTCCACAAGTCATAATAAAGATATAATTGTAAATTATAAGTACGTAATGGAAAATGAATTCATGTTGTCATGGATGGACGGTCCCATCCATTTGTGTACGAGAGTTAGAAGGAAGATTAGCCAAGTCATTACAAACACAATTTATTAACAATTCTCAACAACCTAACAAATTTCAACAACCCAATTTAAGAAATGCACCTTTAGATAAATATGGGAGCAAACTCGAGGTAGACGAAGATTTATTTATAAACCGGATCACTTACCCAAAGCACGTCCTGGCAATACACCTCCTAAATATTTGAAGATAAGTTCTAAGTTAATCTATATAATTCAAGCCGACAACAATCTAATTTAAATATCAAATTGACTAAATCGTTAATATTAAATATTAAGCAAATAATCTATGAAGCGCTCTCGACTAGCTGTACGTTAATTGCTAACTGTTATCCTTCAGCTTCTAACCTCTCTCCTTCAAACCCGAAAGTTAATATTTTAATATAAGCCTTGATTTGCATAGTTCGCGTCTTCTTCGGAAGACAGTTTTCAATAGAATAATATTTAAAGCAACAATTTTACCCCAAGAGGATTAGTAGGAGGTACGTGAATAGACCCGTTACAACGCTTCTCTCTGAAATTTGTATAACTACAAGTTTCTAAAGCTCATCACACTCATTAAAACTGAACATTTAATTTAAACATAATATAACTTTATTTTGTAATACTTTTTAATTTTTATAATGTAATTTAATAAAAGAATATTAACTCATTCAGGGGACCAGTTGATTTTCCCTGTTAAGCCTAATTCCATTTCAAAATTCATATAAAATCCTTGCTGTAATAAAATATGCCAAAATTTATGGTTTATAATCATACCAAATTCCATAAGTTCTAAATCCAGAACTCACCGGTATTATCACAGGACTCGGAAAGGGGAAAACGCAATTTCCCATATGATACCTTGTTCCCTGAAGTGATCACATATATGTAATCATGGTCTTGGGAACGGGTTAAATCGTTTTTTCTTTATATGTGCCACCTATTAGTGAATTTTCTATCTTTTGGTATTCCGGGTTCCATGAAGTAATTTTACACTCGTCAGTGCAATGCTTTGTACAGCTAAATAGTTTACTGATAGAAAATGCTTCTTTTTATATTTGTGGAAAAAACACCTGTAATAAAAGAGAGGGTACAACTTACCGACATATGAACCTATTCGTTGTTAAAATCTAAATTTAAGCAAGTACAGCTCCTAAATTTTAGGTTGCAAATTCATACAAAATGCACAGAATATTTCATACGGATATAAACATTTTAATACCATTCAGAACACAGTGAATTTAAGTAAAAAATATTTCTCTCTAAACGAGAGTGGTTACAAAAATAACATATAAAAATGAATTAAACGCAAAAAATGAAATGCGTCTGCAGATAATATCAATAGACCTAGACTTCAACAATTTGCGTAAGAAATGCAAGCATATATCCCGCTTACTAAATGTACTGCATTGATAAGTGACATTTGGATCACAAATTAATATTATTAATGTGAGTAAATTTATATTAATGTTACGTTAAAAATGTTTAATAAAAATACGGTATTTTTAAAATTGTCTAAACATATAACATGTCTATATATAACATGTAATTATCTATATATCTAACATGTTGATTCACTTTAAATATTATTTACATAAATAGTCTTCTAAGGGAGAGGGGAAAGGAGTTTCTCGAAAAACACCTTATAGTTCTAAGGGTTCCGTGAGTCGAAAAGTTTAAGACCATTGATCTGAGTAAATTAAAACCTCTCGATGTAACCAGAAATTAGTTTTTCAAGCACTTTCTTTTTAATCAATTTTTTTGTCAAAGGGAATGTTGTTTTTGAGTTAATTATTCAATCCAAGCACTACACTGCCTTTTCCATTTTCTTAAAATATTTATTGAATAGAAACCCTTCTAGCACTTTTGTTTGTGGCACAATTGCTGGATTTATGTATTTCACTTGCACGTTTTTGTCGAGCACTGTGTGTGTTTGAGGACTCACCTAATCCAAATTCTTTACCAAAAGCCGTGGATCTTTTACATTCTGGTATTATATCCAAAATGACTATTTTAGTTATGGCAAAAATTTTTCATCTTTATAAATATTTATTTTTTCCTGATTATATTCCTTTTCTGTAATTATGTCTAAAAATGCATAAAAGATTAAGTCCAAATAGAAAAGATAATAAATTAACATTTAATTCATTTAAAAATTAATATTATCTTGATGGTCAAGAGGTATGTACGCTAATCATTGGACAGTTATCAACAAGTGTGTTTAGATGGTGCAATAAATACTTATGTAAGGAAATTGGTGATACATCGAGTACTTATATAATAAAAGGGATGATGCAGTAAGTGCTTATGTAAAGAAATTGGTGATGCAATATAAACAAATTTTTGGTAATGTGATTATATAATTTTGGGCAGTTGGTTAGTTTCAATTTTTGGCACTGAATCATCTTGAGACATATTGTTCTAAACATATATAGTATCGGATAGACTATCGAAAGGATTTTTTTAAAATTTAATTGTTATTTTGTCAGCTGTCAATTAATTACGCTTTAAATACCTTTGTATTTGTTAATTTGTATTTTCATAATATATATTTGATGGACATAAAAAAAACACACACACACACAAACCTGCACAAAAAAAGGAACGCATAAAAGCAGTTAACAAAATCTTGCGAGTGATTTAATAATTATGTGAATCCCCTTTTTCGAAAGCTGCTTTTATTTAAATGCAAGAAATAGTAGAAAATAAACTACAAGCAATTAATATTTGACATTGTATGCATATTATATATATAACGTGTTGGTATGAACCACGAAAGAGTTTTTTGCAAAACAACTATATATTTTTATTAAAAAAATGATCTTTAAAAGTAATTACACGAGAAATGTTTTGCCAGGTTAAGATTTTAAAAGATTTTGAGTTATTTGTAGTTTTAATACGAAAACTTCGCTGTTATTTTGATTTGTATTAATTAACTTTACGAAGAGATTCCGATTGCATTAAAAATCCTGATTCACGTCATTAATAAAGTGTGTTTCTTTGTACATAAGTAAAAAAATCATAATATCTTTTCTTTTAATATAAGATTTTTTTTAAAGATATGCGAAATTTTGCCATTTGTCATTTTGTCCCAAGAAAATTAAAAATTTCTTATATAGTATGTGTATGTGTATATATACATATGAGAGAGAGATAATCTTTTAAAAAGGTGCGCTGCTTTTGCAGTGTGTTTTTAACTAAAATCTGTACAAATAAAAAAAATTAGATGCATGTTTTTTTAAGTAAGTTACACACATAAGTAGATTTATTAAGCTATCAAATATTTAAAAGAATTTCCAGTGCTTTTGATTTAATAGAACTACATTGAAGCATTTTACTAAAAAATGCTCACTAACAATTTTTTAAAATCTCATTGTCAATAATTTTTTCTTTTTTTCTTTAATAAATCAATTTATTTTCTTATATGTTATAAATGATTCTACGATGAAAATGAATCCCCTTTTGTTAAGCCTTGTAGTCAACATAATAAACATTTTATGAGAAAAGAGTAAACAAATTTAGTAATAAATCAAAATAAATCAATCTACTTAATTTATAGAACTGTAGAAGATGGGTTTTTTTGTAGGCGCCAGCTGTTATAATAAATCATAAAACAGGTAATATTTGTTTCTTAGTAGCGATGAACTATTAAAAGAAAAATTGCCATCATTATAGCTCAGATTCAATAACAAGTTTAGTTGCTTTTTAAAGTAATATTTTCGTACCTTCAAAGTGTGCAGGGATTGAAGCAAAGTGTGAATGTCTATGCAACATTTGTGTTGTCAATAAATGTGATTACGAGTTAGGGTGGCTGAAAACAATGAGAGAGAGATAATTTTTCAAGTTTAATGTGTGTCTTTTGACACAATGACGGAAAAATCACAAAAACAATAATTTTACGATAAAAAAAACATAATACGTTTTTTATTCCTTAAAGTAGGTTTCTAAACTACAATTGACAGCTGTTGTGATAAAAATCGGCAGCAGAAATTAAACATAAATTCTACAGCTTTCGCACTAGTTTTCAAATAACGTAACCCATCAGAATGAAAGATTTACTTACAGTAAAAAAAATATATATATACTATTTAAACTATCTAATAAATTTAGCATTTTCACAGTCCCGTGATGATAAAAATTCAAATTTCTTAAATAAATAGAATTTATTTTTGTATCTTGAAAATGTATAGCAGTGCTTCTCAATATTTCAATATTTGTGACCCAATTTTCAATCATAATTTTCAACGTGCCCCCTCCCCCTCCATACAATAACAATGTATTGAATTCAATACTAATGTACTTTGTTTAAAGCTACAATACGAATTTAATTATAAACTATACAAATTAACAAGATTAGTATTCAATTTTATATCTAATTTGCTTATGACAAGACTACATGGGGTCTCTAGTAATTATTAAACTTGTTCTTAACTTAGTATTTTATGAATTAATGATCAAATACATTGTGTACTGATACATTTATAAATTCATTATATCTGTGGAAATGTGTGTATTATTTTTTTACTATGATCGAATGTATATTTTGTTTTGATTTTTTTTCATAAGATTAATAACTTTTTTAAGATAAGCCTTTTATTTTCAATGTGCTTGCTCTCCCCTGGTAGGATTATCGCACCCCCCAAGGGGGCGTACCCCACAGTTTGAGAAACGCTGGTGTACAATGTATTTTTTTTCTTTTCTTTTTGAAGAACACGTAACACCAAAATAATTCTGTTCGAAATAAATGTATTTCAACGCGAACCTTTATTCATAAATAAATACGATAGTAAAATATATTCAATAACTTTTTAAATTGGTTAAGCTAGATTTCTTTTCTTTAAATTCAAGACAATGAAAAAATAACTAGATCCAGAGTTCAGATCAGAAAGGTCAATGTTTCATAATGTCAATACAACAATGATTTCAATTTCAGTTGTTGGATTTTTACCAATGACTGCATTTTTGTTCTTTGTTCAATAAAAAATGTCATATCGTACGCTTTGAAATAGAGGATAAGCATAAGAACGCACGTAACAGAAGTAGAAAATTAAAAATTTTAAATAATTAATTTTTAACGAATTTTTTACAATGTTTAAGTAGTTACCTTCTTTAAAGAATCCTACTCGGCCTTGATTCATTAAGTATATAAATACTTTTTTGGATATAGCCATATGTAACACTTAACATTTATTTACTTGGTAACAATTTTATCAAACAGAATTTTTTTAAACCGATAAAAAATATAAATATTTCTTAAGTACTTTTTTAAAAAAATAATTTAAAGCCTTTTTTTTTAAAAAAAAAAATAATAGTGTATTACAACAGACAAAAATCTAAATTTTATTAAAAAAAAGAAAAACTTATTGCAGATATTTAATGTAAAATTTATGCAGATTTAATGATATCTCTTAACGTTAATGAACCTATTTTAACGAATTATTCAAAAATTCCAAAAACTTATCTTTTTCAAGGTGACCTTGGCATATTCATATTTCACCACGAAACCTCTTACAAATCTCCAAGTGGAGGTCAGAAGACACTACACAGAAATATCACTAAATCAACTTTATCTAAACGGGATGCGCGATTACATCAAGAAAAAAAACAGCCACCGCAGTATAAAAACCTCTCTAGAGGACTCTATACCAATATATTATATTAAAACGCTTGAATTATTAAAATTTTTCGGATGGCACGAGAGCTCTTCAGGGCACTTAAGGAAATGATGGTAATATAATACATTGATATATTTGCGTCTAGTTAATATTTCAAATCTTTCATGAAGATATATCAAAATATGCAGAACTATTAGTCTTCAGATGTTTCGAGGTATTCTATAGCAATAAATTGAAGCGCTTTGAAATGTGTGTAAGTAGAATACATAAATATATACATATTTTTTGCATTTTTTTAGTTTTTTTAAAAAATTGCGTTAAGGATTAATTAAAATACAGTATCGTAAACTTATTTTGAATATTTTCTTTGTAATTAACTTATCTAAATTGGTAAAATATTTCACATATCTTCTTTATGTGATTTTTATGTTATGTTTATAATTAATTAAATAGCATAAAGAATTTTTAAAAAATAATGATGAATTAAAATACCTGTTATGACTTGCATAATTAAAAATTTTGTTTCATTGGAATGAATAATAGATAGTATTGCATTTTGATATTCTAGTTTTGTTAATTCTAAAACAAGAAATCTATATTTTTTTTTGCTAAAATAGCATAAGAAAAGAATCTTTTACTAAGGATGAGCTAAAACACCTATTAGGATTTATAACATTTTAAATTTTGCTTCCCTGGAGTGAATAATAGATGGTACGGCAATTTAATATTCTTGTTTTGTATCATTCTAAAAGAAAGAAATCTTTCTTTCCTCGCTCTCTAAGCAAATCATTATTAAATTCTTGAACTCATTTTTTTTCTTTTTCCTTATAATCCCATATCATACACAAAGAAAAATTATTTAAATAAACTAATATTTATCAATGCCTCTTCTATCAAACTGATAATCAACGCAATCTAATTGGTCAACTGCATTAACTAACTCTGTTTTAATCCAAAATTATTGCAGATACGCAATTTTTTTAAATGCATTAAAAGCTATAGAAAAGAATTGATTTAATACGATTCTTATTCCTTTGGTTTCAATATGAAATTAAGTGAGAAATAGTTAGTTAGTTTTTATTTTTCTGTGCTTTCAAGTCCTGTTTATTTTTTAGTTTTATATATAATTCGCAATAAAAATGCCTTTAAATGTTTTGTTAAAATAAATAAATATAATACTAACTTACAGGATGTTTCATTATCATTCAAGTCTTATAAAAAACAGCAACAAATCTAACAAACACCCGTTACATGTAGCAAAAGGTTTTATATAAAATAGTTCATAGATAGAAAGCAAACGGAAAATAGTATATTTCTTAAAATTCTGTTTAGTTATTAATTGTGGAAATGTTGAATCGACTCTATCTTTTGAGAAGTATTTTTTTAATAAATTCATGAGGAATAAAATCTTGATTATCTTATTTCATACAAATTCACATTAAATAGCTGGAATGTTGAAAGTTTGTGTTTTGATTCAGTCATACATCATTTAAAGTAGCAACTGGTGCAACTGTTCATTAAATATGTTGAGGATCCAAATGTTATACTTCAGTACAGTATAATGTTAATCTAAACGTCGTTCTGATTAAGTTTAATTTAAAACTGTAAATCCTCTTCAGTAGAAAAAAAAATTAATTTGAGCAGATCTAGTACTATATGAATTTAAATAAATGCAGCTACATAAATAACTCATTCATTTAGAAAAAAAAATCTAATTCAATAACAACGAAGCTCTACAATTTTTTAAATTTTGGAACTATGTTGTATTGAGCATTAATGAATGTTTTTTTGAGCATATTATTTACTTAATATCTGCTTTCATAAATACATTGTGAAACTAACTTGAGCTTAATGCAAGAACTTAAGAAAATAAGGCTTTTTATTTGTTAATAATAATTAAATATCCTCAGTATCAATGTCACTTAAATTTTAAGTTATTTATATTTTTTGTCTATTATATATGTGTGTGCACGCGCGTGAGTATGTATACATAAAATATATAGAGAGCTCTAAATATTTAATAGCAGAATATATTAATTTAAAAAAAATGTTATTCCATATACAAATGAGAAATCCAGTAACTAAATATTAATCCATATCCCCTATATAACATAGAAATTAATTATGCTTGTTCTTGTGTGCATGTTGTTGTTAATTATGCTTATGAATAACTCGCAGAGTTAAAACTTTTTAAAAGTTTTGACATTCCCTTTTTTTGCTCAATATTACTTGGCCAAAAAAGAAAAAAAAATGTTTGTTGTTTTCATACATAATATAAGAAAGGAACGAATGAAAATCAGTAAACATTATTTAAACTTTGATGAGTAGGTGAATATCTGAGAAATGTTTATTTCGGGAAAATCATGAACAATTTGTATAAAAATTGGCAAACCTAAGTAAAACAGGAAACCTTGTTTTTCTTTTTAAATTCAAACGTTATTTTTTTAAAAAAATAAATTGCACTTTTATGAAGTGTAAACTAATTCTTGAACTATTTCTGACTGAGGTGATTTCAAACTAAGAAAGCTATCATGGAATTTCAAAAGTTTCACGGGACTTCTTACATTCATTTTATATATCTTAATGAATATTCCTAACTTTTATTCATACTAATTACCATTTATGAAACGCATAGTTAATCTTCCCTTTTTAATTTAATCGTTGGAATAAATCTATTTGTGTAAATATCGCTAATGAAAAACCATATATCTTCTTAATTACTGTATATATTATCCGAAAAAAAGACTCTTAAGGTATCCGACTACGTTCGGAACCGTGATTTTAAAAAAAGCGCATAAATGGATAATTTTCATGATACTTAGTGTCACTTAGATTAGAATATATGTATAAAACTGTTTTAAGGACATTTTGACAAAAAAAATTATTTGAATACAATATTTCGGCAAAAAAATTAACTTAGAATAACCTGCTTTCAAAATGTTCTCCTTTTGTGAAAAATGCTTTCATTATAATAATATTTTGTATGTATATAGCTCTGACCTCTATACAGAGGCTCAACTATGATGTTTGAAAAATTCACATTATTTTCAAAGTTACAACCATTTGAAATAATTATCAGCGTTTTTTTCTTAAAATTTCTCCCCTCTGTTGTCGTAAAACATGGATAAACCCACTTCGAAGTTATATATTTCAAAAATTCTAATTGAGCCTCTGTACAGTGGTCTGAACTATATACAGGCAAAATATTATTATAATACAAGCATTTTTATCAAAAGGAGAATAAATTGAAAATGGGTCATTCTATGTTCATTTTTTGTCTCAAAATATTGTACTTAAATAATTTTGTTATTGTAATACTATTCTTAAAACAATTTTATATACATTTTCTGATCTAAGTGCCACTAAATATCATAAATATTATCCATTTATAAGCTTTTCAAAATCACGGTTCCGAACGTAGTCGGATACCTTAAAGTGTTATGCCTATGTTTCCTTTTTTCCTGTTCATGCTCGATATTATGAAATCATATAATTTTTATCAATTATCTAATTCATTACACTGTGATTTCGAACGTAATTCTTTGAATACATTACTAAATTGTTAAGAAACTCCCGATTTTTAAAGTTTGGTTTTCAATATGTGTTAAAAAAGGATAGCCTACAACTTTACTAACTTACCATTTGAACGTAGAGAATTGCCAGGTCCTTAATCTAGAATTTCACAAGATCTTTAGAAAAGATTAGAGGACAGCAGCATCTCTAATATTTATAGCCATATGTTTACTGTATCATATTTCTTTATCACTTTAAGAAATCTGTTTTGCTTATTATTCTTTTTCTTTCAGTTTCTCAGTGAAGCTTAATTGGAGATTGTGTAACAACTCTTTGGCGGAATTGGCGGAGTGAAACGAGCAACCCTTATATGAAGAGATCTTCTCATCTCTTTTTCTTCTAAAGGTAAGTGCGACGCTCTGCACATGCTCCGAACACTAAAAACTCTCTCCCAGATTCTTCGGAGAGAGCGAGAGAGAGCTAGAGCTTAAAAATGGATAACACGATTTTTCCAATAGAATTTTATAATAAAACCCTAAGCAAAGTTTATGGTCCTAATAAATAAGAATTTCCTTAAAGAAAGTTTGGCTCCCTGTTGGACCGCACTGGTGACCGTACTGGAGATTGTTAAAGAGTAAAAGGGGGTGGGGGTGGGGAGCGAGGTTGTTTCGGCGACAAGATTACTCCTAAGGATATGATTCAAAATTACAATAAGAATTTAATATTCATATTTATGTGTTCCTCGGATCATAAACACCCTTTTAATACCCTGCGAGGGTAAATAGATATTAAACTTAGAGGGCGGGGTATATGAGGAAAACATCAAACAAAATGTCGTTTTATGGTTTGGCTTACGATGGTGTCGCGTTAGCAAAGGTTTGAACTTTGTTTTATTTTGGGAGTTGCATAATAAAAGTTCGTTGGGAAAATGTTTCCTTCAAACTTACATAAAATTGCTTGAAGCAAAATTTATTAACGATTTCTTGCAAAAGACTTCTTGATAAGATTTTGGTAGAAAATTAAAAAAAAAAAAGAAAAAAAGAAAAAAAAAACAGCAAAAAAATATATATATATATATATATATAAAAGGAGAAGGGATGAGGAACAGAATGACAGGGATTTGTCAAATCCTTCTTAGAATGATAGCAAAAACCTGTTTTGAACGATCAAAATAAGAAAATTATTATGTATTTCCCGATATTATATATTTTCTTAACTATAATCTAGTTAAAAATGTATTTCTTAAATCACCCTTAAGCAGTTTTAAATAATTTTTCCAATATTCAAATTTGTACAACTTTGTGTATACCGTAAAATCCGGTGTATAACACACAACTATACTCTTTCAAGCTTAATTTTTATATTAATTTTTAGGTATATTCACCGTATAACTCTCACCCTCTTTTTTACGAAGAAATCTGAAATAGAGTTAGTTATACATTGCACTTATGTTTTGAAGTCATTTATTCGAGGTATTACTCAGACTTTTGACAAAAAAATATTCTTTTAGAACTACAACTCTTTTTTAGTTCATAAGGCAAGTCATTTCTTTTAAGTAAACAGTATTTCGATGCATGTAGAAGTAAAAATGTTTATGCTCCTCTCTTTTGTTATTTTTAAAGCTATAGTTTTTGTACACGGCGTATAACGCGCTCCCTTAAGTTTCGATCTTATTTTTTTGTGTTAAAAGTGCGCGTTATACGCCAGATTTTACAGTAATTGGCTCTTAAATATACAATTTTCTTTGGAAGAATTGATACTTCTTAGATGTTTTTGTTAAATGTGTTTTCTTTTTTTCTATACCTTAAGGAATTTCGCGTACTATTATAACCAGATCATAAAACAAAACTGCCATGCAGAAAATGTAATACCTTGCCATATCAATGTTATCAATATTTATCACATCATGTCAGTATTTTTGTAAAAGTTCTTAATTCTTTTTGAAACGAATATCTTGTTAAATGAATTTTTCATGTAGTTTCTCCTTTAGATTTATCTATTTATATTAATTAATAGTTTTTCATAGTACCAGTGGCTGCGTGGTAGGGCATTGCGCTTCCACACCATAGGTTCGAGGTTCAAACCTGAGGCTGGGCAAGGTCGACTCAGCCTTTCATCTCTTCAGTGGGTCGATAAATGAATACCAAGCTTGCTTGGGAACTTAACACTGGGGGTTTCAAGCCAGACTGACCACCTGACTGGAACATGTGCTCATGCACCTCAGGGCCCAAGGTCATGTATACTGAGATGGGCCCAGTTGGCCTTGGTTCTCATGGGCTGTTGCGCTACTGAGTTAAGTTAATAGTTTTTCAGTTTCCACGCAAGAGTAAATTTTTGCCAAACATTAAATGCAGAGACAGTGGCAGTTTAAAAGTTAAAAGAAATTTCAAGATTACAGTCGACCCTCCCTTTTACGAGCTTCTTTTTTGAGAATTCCTCTATTTTACGAACTTTTTCATCTAACCAAAAATAATAGTGTACTGAAAGATGAATCTCTATTTAAGGTATCCGACTACGTTCGGAACCGTGATTTTGAAAAAGGGTATAAATAGATAATTTTCATAATATTTAGTATCACTCAGATTAGAATATACGCATAAAATTGTTTTAAGGACATTTTGCCAAAAAAAAATTATTTAAATACAATATTTTGGCAAAAAATTAACTTAGAATAATCTTTTTTGAAAATGTTCTCCTTTTGTGAAAAATGCTTCTATTATAATAATATTTTGCCTGTATATAGCTCAGGCCTCTCTACAGAGGCTCAACTAGAATTTTTGAAAAATTCACATTATTTTCAGTGTTACCACCCACTGAAATAATTATCGGCGTTTTTTTCTTAAATTTGCTCCCC